>JAHHFK020005649.1:0-205167 GCA_024533555.2 Aedes koreicus | reverse complement strand
TATATTTTGGCGTGGTCCAATGACCTAAAATAAAAGAAAAATACCACATGGTACAATGCAATGATGTATCTATACTACCTGTAATTGTTAAAGGAGCAACGTTCGTCCAATTAATTATGCACCAGCCTAATGTGTGTACCACTGTGATACGACATTTTTGTTTTCATTCCGCAAAGTTAACTCGTTGCGTGTGCATCGTTGGTCTTTATGTTCAATAAAGTTAATTTACGTTTATATACTTAGCTCGTGGCCTTTCATTCCGCTGTAACCGAATTCCAATAGGTTATGGGCCCAGGTGTCGCGGAATGTGCGTTAGTTTCGTTAACGCGATTGTGAATTAAGTGGACTTTATTTCGTATCGGTAATCGTGTGAAATCGTGTCGAAAAGACAAAATGGCGGACGCGAAAGTACCGATGGACAAGTTGAACGACCAGAATTATGGAATCTGGAAGTTTAAATGCGGCTTCTGTTAACGCGTGAATGTGTGTTGGATGTTGTGACAACACCGAAGCCGGTCACAAAAGTCACAAAAGAAGGCAAGGTGCAGGCGTTGATCGGTTTGGCACTGGAAGACAGCCAACTTCTCCATGTGATTCAGAAGACGACCGCGAAGGAGATGTGGGATGCGCTTAAAAATTATCATGAGCGTTCTTCTCTTTCGAGTATCATCCATGTTGTGCGTCAGCTGATCACGCTGCGGATGCCGGGTGGTGGTGAAATGGCGGAGCACCTCAAGCAGCTGAACTAAATCCACCCAAATTTTCATTAAATTCTACCCAACGGTTAAAAAGTTAGAGCAATTTCATAGTGTGGCAATTTCATCGTGGACACCCTTTATTAGTACACTCACGCGCCTAACGTTTACCCTAACCGAATGTGACCTAGGTTATCAGTATTATTAGAAGTACTCGCAAGCTTTCATAAATAATCAATGGTAATTTATTATAAATCATAATGCTTTACAGTAATCAGTTAATAATAAATTTAAGGAAATTATATCTTTTTTTGTTTTTGTACAAAACGGATTCGTATGCAAACACATTTTCTGTGAGGTGGACCCTATGAGACAGAAAACATGACAAGAGATTTATGATTACAAGTTGATTCCCATTGAATATTTTTAATGAATATTTATCACTTCTGACTATTTTAGTTACCATGTTTACTTATAACTACCATGATTACTACAAATAGTTAGATAATGTATGATTAATTGTTATTCCTTGTGATTATTCTGATTACTTGAAACTATTTTGAGTTGGAACGTAAAGTCCCAAAAAATAGCCGATCAGTCACGAAAGTAATTATGACTAATTCAAAGTAATCAGCAAGTAACCGTACTGAGATTATTATAACTGTTTATAATAATCTTTGTAATCATTATATAATGAAGGCAATTTTGACGTAGTGATAGATAATCAATTTTCGCGGAAATTCCCGTATTCAGCTATTGTAGCTTATATTAATAACTTAGTCGTGTTTAAGTAGCTACGGCGCAAAATTTACAACGGCAGCCATTATCTCGCTATTTTTAAAATTCACTAGATATGAATTTTGAGAATTACTGAACTACGTGTGCACACTGCATTTATAGTGGAATCCACATCGACATTTGCATTTTTGAAAGCTGTTTTTATACGATAGAGTAAAAGGGACCAAAGAACGGAACTTGACGAAATAGTGCTCAAACATACCAGGAAAATTTCATTAGCTCACCGACTAACTCCGCGTTTTGTACTTATATAACGCATTCGAATCATCTCAGTGATTGTCTAATCGGTAACGACCCTCCCCTATGGTGTATTGGTGTATTCCACAACAATGTGATCGGTTTCCTTCTTCTCTATTATGCGACACACGTTTCGCACCAAACCGGTATAATTCTAAACACGAGTAAATATATGTTTGTTTTCCTCTTTATTATTGTTGCTGCTGATCATCGACCTGCTGGATAGAGCGACTTACCATTTGTAGAGATCTATCGGACGAAAAAATTTAGCTTCAATGGATACAACGTAAGTACGTTTCAAGGTCACGAGAACGGAGCAATTGATAACGAGTTGGATCAAACTGTAGCAACGACCACAAGCACAGTCACTACGAGCGGTTCGAGAGCTGCGGAGACTGCTAACAAGCAACTTTCCAAGTGGAATTGCGACGGAGAGATTCTTTTGGATACTAACATAACAGTAGAGTAAGTTTTACTATGTTTTTATCTCAAAACTCAAAAGAAAACCATAATAACGATTGCAACGAATTTTGTTTTGTTTTAGATGCAATTGCCAACTGATTAGCGTATTTCGCCGAGGCATCCACTGCAGTGATAGTAGTTGTAAGGAAAAAGTTCCGGGCTTTATGAACTGCTGCGGGCTATGTAAATAATAAGTTACGAAGAAGATTTTTCTCTACTATATCTATTGTATTGTTTTTACGTTTATTAATATTTACGCTCTTAGTTATGAATTAAATCAGCGATGGGCACACTTTTCGATTGGCAACTTTAATCTCTGTTTAAACTGTTCATATACATGAGCGCTAAAAATTGCTTGTGGTGGGTTCTAAACCAGCTATCTTGATTGATCAATATTTAATTATCAGTAAATTACTAAGTAATATACTCATTATTAAAAAATCATAAAAATGTATGGAGAAAGACCACGGTTTAAATTATTTTGCAGCTGAGTGGCTTTGTAAGTACATATTCAAGTACCAGTTAGTCCGAGATTCTCATAAAAAATTCTATGCCAACAACTTTGTCGAAGACCGCAAGATGTTATGAGTAAATTAAAAAAATATATTAGCAGTATCACACTTATGTACAATTCCATTTGTGTTCATAATAAGGTATCTAGTATGACAGAATGAAGGTTCTTTGCAGCACCAATTAGACAACACTTCAAACTGCTAATGACATTTTTGGTTAATTCAGATCATCTTGCGATCTACGACAAAGCTGTTCGGAATTTATGTAATGGTTCGTTTAGACCGGTTCTTCCAAGGAGTCGAATTCATCATGGGGAACAGTTTTTTGTTGTTTATCATTGTTCTGCTAACGAGAAGTGTGACTTCATTACTGATAACAAACCCTGCCTGTGATTGGTATTAAACAGAAGACAAAAAAAATGTCTTTGCTATATGTTCGGAAATTTGCATTTAACGTTGCGTTATGTGAAAAACTCACAAAAAAAAAAGAAAACAAGACATTTAATGTTCTTGTAGCGTATCTACTGATTTCCAAAGTGCTGCAATTGATATAGTATTACAGGAGCTGTTACGTATACGGGTAAAAATCCACATATATTTAATGGCAAAAATTCATGTAAAATTCCACATAATATTCATTTGTTCACACATAAACAGAACCCTTGAGAAACACATATGAAATTTATGTGGCAATGAAAAGTATGTGTGGCCACACATAGTGATTATGCGTACAAATGGAAAGTATGTGTGGTTACAAACAGATACCATTTGTTGATTTAATTGCAAAAATTCATGTGTGGGACACATATATATTATCATTACTTTTTTATCAGTGTATAGTAACTATTAACTGTTGATTTATGAAATTCCAACTTAGTTAGTCAATATGGCATTCCAACATATAAAACAAAGAAATATAGACTTGTACTAATTTGCAAACAAACTACGTAAAAAGAGTAGTTTAATATTAGAGGATGAATAGCATTTTTGCTTTCTTGTGATGAAGATTTTTTTAAACTAGTTATAAGCATTCTAAGCAAAGTCTAGGGATTGGGCTAATTTAAAAAAAAATGTTACACAGGCTCTGGGATGTAAAGTACTCCGATTATTAACTTCAGGCATTTTTAAAGTTGTACTTATCAAAGTACTTTAGTTTGTATTTGAAGGGAAAAGATATGGTGAAAATTATGCACTAATTGTTGATTTGAGCCACTGTGACAAAACAATAAACGTTTAAAAATTGAGACCGTTGCGTTTTGTATTTATTTAATATCACAACAATCACAGCAATCAAATGCAATAACCTATGCCGGCACCAGTTGTGTAGTGGTAAACGTGACTACTACTTGACACCCTACTGGGTCTGGCTATGATCCCAGCCGATGTCAGTGATTAGATCTTCTTTAAATACCAATCTCTGTCACCGATATTACTTTCTTTTGCTTGTGTTAAAGACTTAGTTAAAGGCTCGGTCTATCTCGTCCCCTGATCCTTCGATTTTTGCTTTGTGGATTGTGAATCGACACTAGCCATGAATCGTCAACAAATTCTACAATATGGTTCAGTTATGCTATGCCATGACGTCAAAATCATTATCGGACATCTTAATGCCCAGGTTGGCCAGTAGGCGTTATCTAAAACGGTTATAGGAAACATCAACGAACATCGACTTACTGCGCCCGGCTCATCGATTTCGCTTCCTCCAAGAATATGGTCATAGGTACCTACTTTCAGCACTGTTCAACCTAGAGATCACCACAAAACACCGAATCACTAATCGACCTCGCTTTTGTTAATGGAAGCAGTGCTGTATATAGTCATTTCGACTCAGTTGGGTTAATTAACTTGTTTCAGTTTCTGAATACGGCGTATGATAAAATTGTAGCTCTAGGCTAATTTCACAACTTTATATAATACGAGTAACACGTTCACAATAGAGTGACGCAATATTCCAGCTTTTAAAAGGTCTTCTGCTCGTTTGGAACGAAGATTAGTATGAAACTGCAGATGATCGCTACTACAATCAACACGCCTCCCCAACCCAAATTCTCCCGCCCTTACGCCCCACCCCAACAGTACCCCCGTAGATCCCCGAGAACGTAGAGCGATTTTAGGCAGTAGATGTCTCTCAAATTTTTCGCCACCTTGAAAACAAAACCAAGAGTTCTTGAAGCTTTATCAATCATTCCGCATCGAACGCTGAAGAGCTTCGGTTTAGTTTTTTTTCGCACTCCGCATTACCTCTTTTGCATTTTTTTTTTCAACCCGCTATCAATCACGCGGTGATTAAAAGTAGTGCACTGTTTAAACCACCGATATCCAGCCGAGCGTTCCATTAGGGAAGCAGACATTCCCGGCCGAGCCCGACGGATGATCTGTCCAGCCTGTACCATCGTCAAACACCCGAGGGGAAAAAGTGTAACCCCATAAGCACCATCGCAGCAAGGAAGGTCATCGCTCCATCCACTGCCGGTCAGCAAGCGGTGCTTTGTTTGCGAACAACAGCAGAAGGTGCCATACCGGCAAACGGCAAGTAGCACATTTGTTTTTTGTTTCGTCATCTGCTAGTGTGTTGTGTATCTCTCTCCCATATAGTAAATCGTTCTGCATAGGGTGGTCCAAAAAAAATCATCTGATTTTTATTAATTTATTAATTTTTTTTTTTCTGTTCGCTGAATTTGTTCTTGCATGGATGATTCTACGGGGGGCGACTTGCCTCCCAAAGATGTTTTTAGGGCGCGCTGTTATCAGCCGTCTTCTGCCTCTCCTTGGGTTGTCTACTTTCGGCAGAAAGTGAAAGCCCTAGATTTTTTGGGCATTAAAAGAAATTTGACGCGTCGTTATCCGGGGACCGAATTTCATCAGGTCAACCGAAACAAACTGCGTGTTACTGCACCTACGTATAAAATTGCAAATGAAATTGCCAGTGACGCAGGTTATAATGTCGAGTACTACGTCTACATCCCATCTCGAGATGTGGAGATAGACGGTGTGGTTTCTGCAGCGAGCCTGACGTGTGAAGACGTTATGGAAGGTAAGGGGCGACTTCCAGATTCCGCTTCGTCTACCATTGAGATTCTGGAATGCAAACAATTGCATGCAGGATCAATGGTAGATGGAAAAAAGACGTATTCACCGTCGGACTCGCTACAAGTGACCTTCGCCGGATCAATTCTCCCAAAATTTGTTGAAATTGATAAAGTTTTTTTCCCAGTGCGCCTTTTTGTACCAAGGGTATTTAATTGTACCAAGTGCAAACAGTTGGGTCATACGGCTACTTTTTGCGACAACAAGCCCCGTTGTGGCAAATGCGGCCAAAGGCATCTAGAGGATGCTTGCCAACAGGAAGCAACAAAGTGTGCTTACTGTGGCAAAGAGCCTCTCCACGATTTGCAGAACTGCCCCGTGTACAAGAAGCGCACTGGTAACGTGAGACGTTCCATACAAGAACGCTCCAAGCAGACGTATGCAGACATGTTAAAGTCGCAAAACGGAGCGTTTGCATCGTCTGTATCAGCCGCTCAAAATGAAAATCCTTTTTTGATTTTGTCTTCCGATGAACTGGACTCTGACGAAGCCGATGAGAGTGGATTTCCGGAGGTACACGCCCCCGGTAAAAGAAAGCCTACTAGTTCTCCGGGTGTGCGCCGGAAACAAATAAAACCTACTCTCAAAAGCTTGCAAAAAATTGGAGGTAGATGGGGTCAATTTAAAAAACCGAATAAACCGGTAATAGCTGATGCATCCGTTCCTAGCTGTAGCTATACCAACCCGCCGCTACCTAATAACAGTAACCGTAAGAGGTTACCAAACACTACATCTTCTCGCAATTCTAAGAATATCCCGTCCAAGCGAGGTAAGATTAATTTTAGGGACATTGTGGATAACATTTTAAATGCTCTTGGCCTTTCGGATGCTTCACCGCTCCGAGGAATTATTGACCTGCTTATTCCTATAGTTGGAAACTACTTCAAGCAATTGACTGTATCATGGCCCCTTATTGGTGAATTCATATCTTTCGATGAATAATTCGTCGAGTGAGGATCAAGATATGATCACCGTATTACAATGGAACTGTCGTAGTCTAATACCTAAATTAGACTTGTTCAAGTATTTGATTCACAATTCTGATTGTGATATATTTGCTCTCTGTGAAACATGGCTTTCATCCGAAGATGAATTAAACTTCCACGATTTTAACATTATTCGCCTGGACCGAGATGATTCATATGGTGGCGTACTTCTGGGGATCAAAAAGTGCTACCCCTTCTATAAAATCTCACTCCCAATAATCTCAGGCATTGAAATCGTCGCTTGCCAAATAAATGTAAAGAATAAAGATCTTTGCATAGCTTCCGTCTATGTCCCTCCGAGGGCATCAATAAATCGCCGTCAACTTTGGAGTTCAATTACATTACTTCCATCTCCAGTTCTTATTTTGGGCGATCTGAACTCCCACGGTACTTCTTGGGGCGAACAATACGATGACAATAGAGCGGGTATTTTCTATGACTTATGCGACGATTTCAACTTGACCATCTTGAACACTGGGGAAGCGACACGAATAGCAAAACCTCCTGCCAGGGAGAGTCGACTTGACATATCTTTGTGTTCTAATTCACTATCATTAGATTGTCTGTGGAAGGTAATCAATGATCCCCATGGTAGTGATCACTTACCAATAATTATCTCAATCACAAATAGTTTTCACAAAACAGACCAGCCAATCCATGTTCCTTATGACCTCACGAGGCATATCGATTGGCAACATTTTGCATCGGCGGTAACCCTTGGTATTGATTCTACCGATCCTCTTCCACCATTAGAAGCTCAGAAACGACGTGTTCCAAGTGCATCCCTCAAAAGAAGACCCGCCACCCCTGGATGGGATGACGAATGCACTAAGTTGTATCTTGAGAAATCCGATGCGTTTAAAGATTATCGTAGACATGAAACATGCGAGCTTTTTGACAAGTACCTCAAGCTTGAAAAAAAGCTTAAAAACTTACTCAAAGCAAAGAAACGCAATTACTGGCGTTCGTTTGTAGAGGGACTATCTAGAGAAACCTCGATGACAACGCTTTGGAGAAAGGCTCGTTACATGCGAAACCGCTCATCCTCCAATGAGAGTGAAGAATACTCCATGCAGTGGATATTCGACTTCGCTAAAAAGGTTTGTCCAGACTCTGTCCCAACACAACCGAATTTACGGGATACTACCCGAAATAACGGTTCTCTTGACGAACCATTCACAATGTTGGAATTTTCAATGGCACTTCTTTCATCGAATAACTCTGCTCCGGGAAGCGATATGATTAAATTCAACCTTCTAAAAAATCTCCCCGATATCGCTAAAAGACTTTTATACAGATTACTTAACCTGTATAACACTCTCATGGAATTAAATATAGTTCCACCCGCATGGAGGCGGGTTAAAGTAATAGCTATTCAAAAGCCTGGGAAACCAGCGTCTGATTATAATTCTTACCGTCCGATCTCTATGCTATCATGTTTAAGGAAATTTTTAGAAAAAATGATCCTATCAAGACTTGACAGTTGGGTTGAATCAAACAACCTACTATCAAATACGCAATTTGGTTTCAGAAAGAGCAAAGGAACAAACGATTGTTTAGCGTTGCTTTCATCTGATATACAACTGGCCTTTGCACACATTGGCTTCAGTATTTCTGGATATTAAGGGCGCATTTGATTCAGTTTCCATGGATATACTTGCAGATAGTCTGCACAGTAGTGGTTTGCCAGGAATTTTAAATAACTTTTTGTATAATTTACTGTCAGAAAAACAAATGACCTTTAATCTAGGTCAACTGACAACTTCCAGAATTAGCTACATGGGCTTACCCCAAGGCTCATGTTTAAGTCCCTTGCTTTATAATTTTTATGTTAAAGATATTGATAACTGCTTGGAAAATAGATGCACGCTAAGACAACTTGCAGACGATGCTGTGATCTCCTTTAGAGGTCCACGTGCGGAAATCTTGCAAAGACCATTGCAAAATTCCCTAGATAATCTGTCCATCTGGGCCAGAAATTTGGGGATCGAGTTTTCACCGCATAAAACCGAATTGGTAGTGTTTACTAGAAAGCGGTTCCCTGCCCAACTGCGTCTCAAGCTTTTGGGAAGAGACATTACCCAATCTTTGACCTTCAAATACCTTGGAGTCATGTTTGATTCAAAATGCACTTGGAGTAATCACTTTGCGTATTTAAAACAGAAATGTCAACAAAGGATCAATTTTCTAAGATCAATATCCGGGACATGTTGGGGTGCTCACCCGGAAGACCTTATTAAACTCTATAAAACAACTATTCTTTCAGTTCTCGAATATGGCTCTTTTTGTTTCCTCTCGGCAAGAAATAGCCACCTCATCAAATTGGAACGCATTCAATATCGTTGTCTACGTATTGCCCTTGGCTGTATGCATTCAACGCATAATATGAGCCTGGAGGTTCTGGCAGGAGTAAAACCCTTACAGTACCGCTTCTGGGAGCTCTCATCTAGAATACTGATCAAGTGTGGAATCAGTAATAACCTTGTGATTGAAAACTTCGAAGAAATGCTCGAATTGAGTACCCAGTCAAGATTCTTACGAATCTATATTAACTATATGTCATCCGATATTAGTCTTCCATGCTATAACCCTCCTAGTGTACGCTTTCCTTATCACAGTTCCTCCATTGATTAAGATCTCTCCATGAAACAGGCTATTCAAGGAGTTCCAGATCAACTTCGACCTATTTTAATTCCCCATATTTTCATCGAAAAATACCAACATGTCAGTTGCAATAGAAGAATTTTCACTGATGGGTAACGCATTGCTGGATCCACTGGTTTCGGTGTTTACAATGAATACTCATCTGCCTTCCGGAAACTTCAGGAACCTTGTTCCGTATATGTTGCTGAGCTGGCAGCAATCAATTTCGCATTGGGGATAATTTCCGACATGCCCATAGACCATTATTTCATCTTCTCGGATAGTCTCAGTTCTATTGAGGCCCTCCAGTCGATGAAAACAGTTAAGCACTCATCTTACTTTCTTTCAAAAATAAGGGAGCAGATGTGTGCGTTGGTCGAAAGATCATTTAGAATTACCTTTGCATGGGTCCTCTCACATTGCTCAATTCCAGGCAATGAGAAGGCGGACTCTCTAGCAAAGGTGGGCGCACAAGAAGGCGAGATTTTTGAAAGAAGAATTTCACATGATGAATTTTTCCCATTAGTACGTCAGAGTTCTCTTCAAAGTTGGCAAAACGATTGGACAAGTAATTCTCTTGGGCGGTGGTTACATTCCATTATTCCAAATGTTTCGTCGAGATCGTGGTTCAAAGGTCTGGATGTAAGTCGTGGTTTCATTCGTGTGATGTCAAGACTTATGTCCAACCACTACTCGCTAGACGCACATCTCTACAGAATTAACCTCGTCGATAGCAACATGTGTAGGTGCGGAACCGGTTATGATGACATCGATCACGCAGTTTGGCATTGCCTGGGTAATGATGCCTCCAGAGCACGACTATTGGATACCCTTGTGGCCCGAGGTAGACAACCCTTCCGCGAAGTAAGAGATGTTTTGGGAATGCGTGATCTTCCCTACATGCAAGCGATTTACGAATTCCTTTGTTTGTCTGATCTAAGAGTGTAATGTCATCACCCCCTCCCTTTCACTCTAGTAAATTCCCTGCCATTGTGTCCCAGTTATATTATCCTTTTGTTTCCGTGCTACTTGTACCTGCCCAGCAAGCTGTGGTCACCCATCTGCAGCTTAGTTCCTGTAAGGGACTACAGAGACCGAGGATTTGGAAGATGTCGCAACCATGAGCAGCAACAAATACCTGAAATAAGTTACCTGCCTAGCCCCTTCCAAACAATAATGTGACCCATTAACCTCGAGCTAGCCACGAGTAATTGGCACCCCTCTTTACTAAAATCGAAATAGAAAAATTGTTAATTACAATATTGAATATCGGCTCCGCAAAGTGTTACACACGCCTAAGCCTAATAAATAAACGAACTGATAAAAAAAAAAAAAAAAAAACTTATTTAACTTATTTAAACTTATCTAAATCTTACAGCTAGTTGAAGATTTAAATGCTATTGTTATTAAAAACTAAAATATTATTGTTAATTCTACCTAAATTGGTAAACTTAGCCTAACCTAAAATTATATATGCAGAATCCTCGTGTTACCGGTTGATACGGTGAAGATTGCGTTTGAACCGTAATTTGCAAACCGATTTTGTAAGTAGCAAGTAAAATTCGTTGAAACTCATAACATAATGGCAATAAATTTACAGCTAAAGCTTCATTACAACCTATTCATCGAGTGTTGTGATTCGCTAAACGAAATCGCCAAGCAATTATTCACCGTCAAAACGTGCCGGGAACAGAGTCAGTTCAAAAACATGTTTTGTTATTTGCCCTACGAAAGTTAGGTTGGACGACTTTACCTTTGCCGTCTTATGAGTCACGATGTATGTTGATTAATTTAGCTGGGCTTAAAAAAAGAAAAGAATATTCAATGATAGCTTTCCTGAATGATGTTATTATGCAGAGAGTAAACACACAAGCGATTTTAGAAAATCTTAACTTCTATGCTCCCTCTCGCTTCCTAAGAAATAGACAATTGTTTTACATAAACAGTCAAAGAACTAACTATGCAAAGAATGGGCCTTTAAATAGAATGATGTCCTGTTATAATAAGTATTGCAATATAATAAATGTGACACTGAATAAAAAAAAGGTTAGGAACATTTTCTTTTCGCGGTTAGGCCAATTAAGATATAACAAATTAGACTTTAAGTACTATTTGTACAACAAAACTGGTCTACAATAGATTGACGCAAATAAAAAAAAAAAGAGCCCGCCCTCTTTCCGCGAAATGTTAACGATAGGGAGGAGGCAGTCCCATGCTCCCTATCCAAATCGTTTCACTTGGGTGTCCTGATGGTCTCTCCCTTTCCCGGTTACATGCTTTGTAATAAATATTTAGTATATTTTGGCGTGGTCCAATGACCTAAAATAAAAGAAAAATACCACATGGTACAATGCAATGATGTATCTATACTACCTGTAATTGTTAAAGGAGCAACGTTCGTCCAATTAATTATGCACCAGCCTAATGTGTGTACCACTGTGATACGACATTTTTGTTTTCATTCCGCAAAGTTAACTCGTTGCGTGTGCATCGTTAGTCTTTATGTTCAATAAAGTTAATTTACGTTTATATACTTAGCTCGTGGCCTTTCATTCCGCTGTAACCGAATTCCAATAGGTTATGGGCCCAGGTGTCGCGGAATGTGCGTTAGTTTCGTTAACGCGATTGTGAATTAAGTGGACTTTATTTCGTATCGGTAATCGTGTGAAATCGTGTCGAAAAGACAAAATGGCGGACGCGAAAGTACTGATGGACAAGTTGAACGACCAGAATTATGGAATCTGGAAGTTTAAAATGCGGCTTCTGTTAACGCGTGAATGTGTGTTGGATGTTGTGACAACACCGAAGCCGGTCACAAAAGTCACAAAAGAAGGCAAGGTGCAGGCGTTGATCGGTTTGGCACTGGAAGACAGCCAACTTCTCCATGTGATTCAGAAGACGACCGCGAAGGAGATGTGGGATGCGCTTAAAAATTATCATGAGCGTTCTTCTCTTTCGAGTATCATCCATGTTGTGCGTCAGCTGATCACGCTGCGGATGCCGGGTGGTGGTGAAATGGCGGAGCACCTCAAGCAGCTGACAGCGTTGCGTATTCTTTTGTCTGCGCTGGGAGAGGAAGTGAAGGACCACTGGTTCGTGGCCTTTATGCTGTCCGCTCGAAAGTCGACCGGGTGCAGATCTGACGGTCGATTTCGTCAAAGGAAAATTACTGGACGAAGGAAGACGTCGTTTGGAGAACGCGTCGTGAGTGAGAAAGCGCTAGCGACCGGTTCTTGGAAGAATAAACCTACGGAGAAGCAATTGGTGAAGAAAGAGAAAGTATGTCACTATTGCAAGAAGGAGGGGCACTTCCGGCGTGATTGCCGAAAGCTGGCCCAGGATCGTGCGGAGAAGGAGAATTCTCTGCAACCAAATATCGCTGTTAAATCGGAGTCTGGAGGAGAGTTGTGCATTTTCGCCGCGGCTTCTGGAGGTGAGTTGTGGCGTGCTGCTGGGGCGGCTGGAGAAGCTGAGGTGTGGTACCTTGATTCAGGTGTCACTTCCCACATGACGAACAACATCGACATTCTGGAAGAGCTGGATGAGTCCAAGGCAACGACCATTTCTCTGGCTGATGGTAAATCGATCAAATCGGCTGGTGTTGGATCTGGTGTCTTGCGTCTGTGAATGGAAAAGGCGGTCGAATGAATGTGAAGCTGTAAAATGTATTCCATGTACCGTCACTGGCAGGAAATCTGCTGTCGGTGAGCCGAATTGCCGATTTGGGGTTTCGAGTGTTGTTTAGCAAAGTGCTAAACGGAGAAGAAGTTGTGTTGGTGGGTCAACGGAAAGGGTGGTCTGTACCATCTGAAACAATTAGCTGAACGGGGTTTTTTGGCAGACCCAAAGCACGGTGAACTGTGCCAGCACTTGTGGCATCGTAGATTCGGACAGAGAGACACAAGCGGTGCTGAAGATAGTGCGCGAAGAACTCGAATACGGACTGAAGATAGACTCTTGTGAAGTGAAATCGACTTGTGTTTGCTGCTTTGAGGGGAAAATGAGCAGAGATTCTTTTCCGAAGGCGTCTAAGACAAGATCGACGGCTGTTGGAGACCTGGTTCATGTCGATTTGGGCGGTCCGATGTAGGTAGCGACACCGAAAGGCAATCGTTTCTATATTGCAATGGTGGATGGATACAGTCGGTACTCTGTCGTCTACCCGCTCCAGAGCAAATCTGATGCTGAGGAGAAAATACGTGAGTATTGCGCATTATTGAAAAATCAATTCGGTCGATACCCAAAACGTATTCGTTCTGATGGAGGTGGTGAGTTCTCTGGGGCTTCGTTTATGAAATTTCTCTCCGAAAAGGGGATTATGATGCAGCGAACAGCGCCCTATTCGCCACAACAGAATGGTGTGGTGGAGCTCAACAACCGACACCTTGTAGAGATGATGCGATGTATGTTGTCGGAAGCAGAACTTGATAAACGGTTCTGGGGCGAAGCGATCTGCACGGCAAATTATTTGCAGAATCGTTTGCCATCGTCTTCGATCGATAGAACCCCGTATGAGTTATGGAACAGGAAGAAATCATCGTATGCGCATCTCAGGATCTTTGGTTCGGAAGCGTATGTCCACGTTCCGAAGGAAAAACAACGTAAGCTTGACGTGAAGGCCGAAAAGTTGGTGTTCATCGGATATGAAGAAGAACGGAAGGCGTACCGGTTCTTGAAACCTGCGACGGATTGCGTGACGGTTAGGAGGGATGCGAAATTTCTTGAGCTGTGTACCGTGAAGGAAGCTGTTCGCCAGGAGCCTGTAGTGACAGGAGGAGTTGTTGAAATTCCGTTGGTGTTGCCCTCGGAGGAGGAGGAAGAGCAACTGGTCGAGACACCGGATCCAGAATTTGAGTCTGATGACGAGCCTGATGACAATGATTCTCGGTACGATAGTGCTTCTGACGGTGATCATTCGTTCCACAGTTTTTCATTGGATGAAGTAGCACGGCGTTCGATGCGGACCGGCCAGGTTGATAGATAAGATATTCGTTGCTGAGGGTGTTCTTGAGGAGGAGATCGAACCCAGGAAAAAGCACGAAGCCTTTACCTGTGAAAAGAAGAAGGAATGGAAAGCAGCTATGTTGGACGAATTGAAATCGCATTCGGACAATGAAACTTGGGAGCTTGTCGATTTGCCTGCTGGCCGGAAGGCAGTTGGATGCCGTTGGGTCTTCAAAGCGTAGAAAAACGCTGCTGGTGAAGTAACAAAGTACAAAGCTCGTCTGGTCGCCCAGGGATACTCCCAGAAGTATGGCGAGGATTTTGATGAGGTGTTTGCTCCGGTAACCAGGTACACGACTCTTCGAGTTCTTCTAGCTTTGGCGAGTAGAAGGAAAATGACGTAGAAGCATTTCGACGTTAAAACCGCCTACTTGTACGGCAAACTAGATCAGGAGTTGTTTATGGACAGACGCCTGGATACGAAGCGGCAGGAAAAGAGCACATGGTGTGTCGGTTGAAGAAAAGCATTTATGGCCTGAAGCAGTCGGCCAGGTGCTGGAATCAACGGCTGGATGGTGTTCTTAAGGAAATGGGCTTTCGTCCAAGTGCAGCTGATCCCTGTTTGTACACGGAAGTAGTGAATGGCAAATGGGTTTATCTATTGGTGTAGGTTGATGTCATTATGGTTGGCTGTGAAGATGAATCCCAAATCGAATTAGTGTACAAAGAACTGAAGAAACAGTTCGACATTACCAACCTTGGTGAAGTGAATTATTTTCTGGGTCTGGAGATTTGACATGAAAACGGGAAGTATAGTGTTTGGCTAAAGGGTATATCAAACGAGTTGCGGAGAAGTTTGGCCTTCGGGATGCAAAAGCAACCAAATCCCCAATGGAAATCGGCTACATAAAGATGGAGGATAAAAGTCCGTTTCTGTCGGATGTTACATTCTACAGAAGCTTGGTCGGTGCGCTTCTTTATATAGCGGTGTGCGCAAGACCGGATATCGCGGCATGTGTTGCAATACTTGGCCGAAAGGTGAGTGCACCAACAGAAGCGGACTGGATGGTGGCTAAAAGAGTCGTTCACTATCTGAAGACTACGAAGGACTGGAGATTGAAGTTTGATACCGATGAGGGTCTGATTGGCTATTCGGATGCCGATTGGGCTGGCGATATGGAAACGCGTAAATCTACCACTGGCTTCGTCTTCCACTATGCTGGTGGAGCAGTGTCGTGGGTTAGCCGACGACAAAATTGTGTCACGCTTTCATCCATGGAGTCGGAATATGTGTCATTGAGTGAGGCAAGTCAGGAGCTGGTATGGTTGCTGAGTCTGTTTAAAGATCTTGGTCTGCAACAGAGTGGTCCTGTAATAATTCGCGAAGACTATCAAAGTTGCATTCAGTTTGTTGGCGCATAAAGTTCTACTCGTCGATCAAAGCATATTGAGACAAGGCAATTCTACGTGATCAGTTGTTCGAGGATGAGATTTTGAATCTGGAGTACTGTTCGACGGAAGAAATGGTGGCTGATATTTTGACCAAGCCACTTGGTACCAAGCATCATAAGCTGGCTGCAATGCTAGGATGGATGGCTAGGATGGACTGGCACGTTGAGGAGGAGTGTTAAAGGAGCAACGTTCGTCCAATTAATTTTGCACCAGCCTAATGAGTGTACCACTGTACCAGTCTATACCGCTTGCTACACGCCTAAAAAGTAATGAAAGAGAGCGAGCCCGGAGAGAATTTCTCAATTGTAGATTCGCCCTAATGAAAAAAAAACCCAGAATTTTCAGCTGACTATAAATGCTCTTGATTTTACCATGCCTGCGATTACATCAACCATGGTGCGGTTGATTAATATGAGGTCTGTCAAATATACCACAAATGCTGAAGGTTTTACCACAAACGTAGTAAATTTGACTGAAATTTCATGGTAGTTTTGAAGATGGGCATAGTCGGGTAGAATGGTAGTTTCTACTACAAGATTTTTTTCTGTGTACCAGCCACTGAGCGTGGTAAGCCATTTTTGTTTTCATTCCGCAGAGTGAACTCGCTGCCTGTGCATCGTTAGTCTTTATATTCAATAAAGTTAATTTACGTTTGTATACTTAATTCGTGTCCTTGCATTCCGCTGTAACCGAATTCCAATAGGAATCACCTTCGTTGTAACCTTGAAGCAGGTAAAATTTCATTAATATTATTATTACGAGAAAAAAAAAACACGAGCACCAGACGATGACTACAAAATGATGATGGCTCCTCAACCTAAACAAGAAATCATGTATGTATCCATTTAATAATATATATGAATTTATATAAAATATATAAGAATATTTATATATGTAAAACGAAAATACATCTACATGTATATAACAGTTCAAATTCTACATCCTGAAAATTCAGTATGATTATAAAGAATATACAATGATGGTATGATGAAAATAATACGAAGTCATAATGAAATACTAAATAATGTACATATGATAATAAGACGCAGCTATTTGCCTCTTCAGCTCATGCGGTGTTAAGCGTATATCACACTGTTTGACAATACGCCAAATATTTGTCTCGTTAAGTTTTGCCAAATAATGCTGTTTGCAAAGTTGTTTGTTCACACTATCACACTTTGATTATTTTTGGCAAATATTTGACTAAAAATTGTTTGGTCAAATATGGAAATCAAATGCTTGACCAACGTTCATCAAATTTATTTGATGAGGTAACCCCAAAAAAAAAACAAAAAAAAGGGTCAGGAAAAAAAAACCAGTAAGTTTTGTTCAAACTGATTTATTTTATTAAAAGGGTCAACTTAAATCTTCAAACTAAGTTTAGTGAATATTGTCATATGGTCCGTGGTCCGCCGTGCGGCGCAGCTTAGTCGTTATGCTGGAACATGACCGTTGGACGGCAGCCACATCGATTTTTCGGATGCAGCTTTTGATCCTGTTGGTAAGTTGCTTGGTGTTCTTGGCCTTCCAATTATTCTTGTATACCATGGAGCTCAAAAGACCGAAGAAATCCTCGATAGGACGGCACTGTGGCAAATTTGTCGGATTCCGGTCTTTTAGGACATATGGTATATTTTGGCTCTCCAAAAACGTTAGCGTTTTTTTTGCGTAGTGCGATGATGCCTTGTCCGGCCAAAACACGTATTTGCCATCCGAGTGATGTTGTTTAAGAAATGGGATGAGTATTTTCTGCAAACACTCTCTTTGGTACACCTCCTGGTTGATGGCCAAACCGCTTGGTTTGAACCACGGCTTCGAAATACCCTTATCGGATATTACGATGTATAACATAACCTTCGATTCAAATGTGTGCTTGAACTTATACATTACTTTTGGAGGAGTAGTAGATTTGTCCTTAGTGTAGAATCGGTCGTTTCCCGGTATCTGAGACTTCGAAAGAGGAAAGTAGCTTTCGTCGTCCAGAACGAAAGATTTTCCGCCGTAATTCCGAGTCATCCAGCGGCATTGGGATTTCACGGTTTGAATCTGCTCATCTGTGTACTCTGGGGATCTGGTTTTCTTTCTACACACTATTCCTTCTTTCTTTAGCGTCTTGCAGATGAGTGACTTCGAACAATGGAACTTTCGGGCTGCTTCCCGTTGACTTACCGAATCCTTGTTGTTGAACATGCTGCGCAGCGAGCGGAGCGTTTTCTCATTCATTATTTTCGCTGGACGGCCGCAACCTTTCTTCCGGGTTACTCTCATGCATGCCAGGATACGGTATACGGTGGATACCGGAACTTTTTCACGACAAAAATGGTCCACCGTGTATTTTTTTCCACGATCTTCGTTCGCTTGAAAGAATTGTACAAAGCGCGCGCGCAGTTCTTCCTGTTTCGACGGCATGCTGAACACGACTGAACATGTTAGAGTGAAATAAGAGTGTATGAAAATTTTCTGGAGAGTGCAACGATTCATTCATCTAAAGTGACATTTCTATGCGGCCGTTTTTGTTCTGATGGAAAAGTATTGAAATCATTCTCATTTTTTAGTGGACACCCGTTATTACACTGTTTGCAAATGATTGCAATTATATCTTTGATTGTTTGTTTGTCTCGCTACTTTTGTCTGACCGTGTTGTGATTAAGTTTGGGAAAACTTAAAAAAACTATAAAGATCCAAGATCCAGTTGGATCTTTATAGTTTTTTTAAGTTTGTAAAACGGCTTGTTGTGTGATGAACGGCGGTGGGTATGATTTCATTTGTAACTCGTATCGGGTTTAGGTTTGCACTGATAAAAGGTTCTGGTATCGCAGTCTCAACGACGTGTTTAGCCAGAATTTAAAAATAGCTGCATGAAATATGTTTTTATAGAACGACAAAGAGGGTATGCTTAGGGGATGCTTCCTTTATATTAAGCAGTTGTCTTACATAATTCCATTGCTCTCTTGGCTAAGAGTGTTGACGCAACCGGCATTCATCGATCCGTCGTGAGAAGCCTTGGTTCGAATCCCGATGTAGGAAACACATTTGAGCTTATAAAAAATAAATCCTATCAATGTAACGCGAAGATGCCGTAAAATAATATGAATTAATATCCTTAAATAAAACGTAACAGAGGAAATGAATTCAAATAGAAGAAAATTAAATACATTTTTGATGCGTTTTTTTCCCAAATATCCCAAGCTTATGCTTTTTAAAATGCAATAAAACATTTCAGTAGAAGCAGTAATTCAAACAACAATCAATGTGCAACTAGCGATTTGAAATTGGTTCACTGTTGTAGAACCCCTAGTTCCGAAGTACACCTTGCAGTCTGCACCATTCAACTGCTGAAAACGTAACTATGCCCTAATTATACTTGTACTCGAGCTTCAATAAAGCATGTGCGCTAGCTTTAGTTTGACAGGAGTGGGGCCCTTTTCGACTTTAGTTCTACTTTAAGGACGCATGTAAGATTAGACTGCTTTATACCATAAACTTATATCGTAATATAATGCAAAATTGATGTATCTATATAGAGCTTCATGGTTACTTGGGTTAAGAATTTATTCAATGAACTTTCCCAAGATCTTTCATATCCTTAAGGTGTATGGAATAATTTCTGAGCAATCTGGTATCATGAAACAATATCTGACAGGCGTGATCAACATCAACTCAATGTTCATAATCATCTTCTTGGCTTTATTACGTCCCTACTATGACTTAACCCCTGCGCCTAACTTACTGTTCTAGATGCACTTTCTCAGTTATTAGTTGTGAGTTTGCAATGCCAGGTACAATTTTTGCATTTGTATGATTGTGAGGCAAGTAGAAGCCACCTCCAGCATGGTGTTGCTTTGTGGCTGCACTTTCGACGACTGAGCTAAGCGAGGAATTCTGAGCAATCCGGTAATATTTCCACGCAACAACATTAGTTTTGCTCCTTGGCCGGACTTCGTCTGCTTTAGTTTCGCAAGACTAATAATATATGTGCTTTTGTTCCGATAAGCGTGAACTCAGATCATGGACATTTTTAGCTGTCATTTTATTTGTTTTGTTTTGGTACACTGAAAATAAATCAATAATTTTTATTATTAAAATTGGCACTTAAAAAATAGACCATTTTTGCTACGAATTGAAATCATGTGAGCCAGTATGATTTTCATTTGCCACACATAACACCCGTCGCTTAATACACAGGTTCGTTTCCAATGAGACTGATATGGTCCGCACATAATTTTCAATGGAGCGAGAAATGTCATTCAAGTGTGTTTTCACTTTGCCCTATTCTATCCATCTTCGCATTTAAAACGAAATAAAAAACCGTGCGCGAAAAACAATCAGCTGCTTTATCGTTCTAGAGGAAGAAAAAAACTGCAAAATGGAGAAGCAAAGAGAAGTTTACCGTGTGGTGGTTTAGGTACATGGTTTGCCAGCGAAAGTCACTGAATTTTTTGAAGGTAATAAATTACTATAGATGTTCTTCTTTGTCATGTTAACGGTGTTTATTGTGAATATTTCAGATCTGCCGATCATTTTTGCCATTCCCGCAGAAGAGCAGCTGAACGCGATAGCTTCATAAAGTGATGATGTTTTTAGGATGGTACAAATAAAACCTCTTTTATTCACACATTTCGTTTTATTACATGAAAAGTACAAAAAATCCAATACTAAAATTTTTATGAAAAAATAAAATCCATGCACCTTTTCACGTAAAACGTATTAAAAAACTCATTTGATTTTAGCTAGGACAAGTTAATGCAATCCATGTACACTATAATTCATATCTATTCAGCTCTTGCACTTAAAGACCATATATTCATTGCACATATGGTTAATTGACCACATTTAATAAAAAATAAGTGCCGCACCAATACAGAGCAATAACTTTGCACTTTGCCCAAATCTATAGGTGATTGCACCTATAGAATATAAGGTGCATTGTTTTTTGAGTGTAGTTAGATTGCTCGTGGAAGTCGATTGTCCATTGTGAATAAACTTGAGATCCTTGCCCTTATTACAACGATGGACATCACCCCTGTCATCCCGAACCTAGTTAGAACTCCCATAATATGAAGCGATAGATTGAACCTGACCGATGGTTAATTCTTAGTGTTCTTGGCATTTTCCAACGAGGCGATTGTGATTGATGCTCTACTCTGAGAAAAAATTCTATAGTTATACCGACAATTAAATCATGGTCAAGATGACTATTGCATATAATGGTTACAATGACCATAAAAATGGACGAATTCACCACGTTCATGGCATTCTTGACTATGATCATGGTAACAAGGACTATTCCGATATTATGGTAAATGTTGAATCAACTAATTTTAATGGTCGTTTTGCCCATGATCATAGTCGGTTCAAAATCACTATACTGCAATAGTCATCCTAACCCCCGATAATGGTAAAATTTACTATCAAATTTGTCTCTGTGTTTTTTGGAGCTAGTGGTTGGTGAAGATGAATCGCAACATTTGACTATTTGGATTTACCGCAGCGGTTGCGTTTTCGCTTGAATTTGTACGAATTTGATTAGTGCTTGTTTTCATAATGTGTGAATTAAATCTATTACCTTTAGATGCCAATTGCCTGTTCGGTATGGAAAACTTGCATTTTTCCCTACTTATAAATTTCCCGATGTACATATTCATTTTATTCCTTGGTGCATGATCATCGGAATAGTCAAATAGTCAATATTTTCAATGCTTTTAAATAATGTTCAACCTGTGATATTTTGAGGTAACATGAGCAAATCATGAACATTAATCACGTTAATGGGAACTTAGTTTTTTGTTTCTAGAACAAAGTTTTCGTTTCCAAGACAATTGGTGTATTCGCTACTTAGAGCATCGTTACGCAGACGTTATCATTTGCTTTAGCGAACAATGTTCACGTTTCCACGACTTATGTTCATGGTATATATTCGTAAAGGAAAAAAATATCTGTTTCTGAATTCGTGACACGACGTTGACGAATTTCAGAACGGACTTTTTTCTGTGTATGAATTTGCTCATGTTTGCCACTCAAGAATTTCCAGAGTGTCAAATAAATTATTTGCTAGTATTGAGCAAACATATTTGACAAAGGGCATCACACTATTTGACAAATTGTCAAATAATTGGAACGACAAACACAAACCAAATATTTGCTATTGATATATTTGGTCACATATATTTGGCGATCACACGTTGGTTAAATATATTTGCCAAAATTTGCCAAATTTTTGGCGTTTCGTCAAACAGTGTGATCTCAGCTTTAGATGTTTGTAACTCTGAAATGACGAAAATTTCCAAATTCTGCTATTGATTGTTGGACCTGAACATTTGTTGATATAATAAAAGAAAATTGATTACCTAGCTGTCTAGCAAAACAGCAAAGACAGTTTCAGCTAACAATAAGGTAAAATAAAATTCATTTGAATGCCAATAATTTCAAAAACGAAAACATAATAAATCTACACACAAAAAAAACAAAAGGGAGATTCAAATAACTCTTATTTGCTACTGGACAATTTTATTTGTAATTACATGCCTGCAGATTGGGGTCCTGTGCACATGTAGACGGACTTGCGTATTCATTATGAACCTGAATGTTTAGGCAATGTATCATAGGCATGAGAAAAAAAAATTAAAATTATTCTACAATACTTGGCAATTCCATGGATGATCTGAAATTATATACCGTATAAAGAATAGTATATCTAAAATTTCGATGTGCTGCTCCGTTTCCTTAAGATTTTTATTGATGAAATGTATCATTTAATTCCAATATGTTACTACGGTAATTCAAATTAAAAAAAAAATGAGTGAATAAATACAGTTGAAATACTAACTAATTGATATAACCATACTGTAACTGAATCTTACCTTTAGAAGTCTTGACAAAGAATCCCATCACGACAAGCCGACCAGTTCAACGCAAGGGAGCTTTTCTCGGCCTTGTAAGCCTTTATCCACTTCTCTTTGAACTCTTGAACTGATTTTGATTCTCTTCCCATTTTCCGACAATCAGGCCAAAATCACTCGATTGCTGGATGTTCTGGACAATTTGTAGGATTTATGCCACGCGGCACCACAACGATCAGAATATCCTCGTACTATTTCTTAGTCGCTGCTGAGTAATGGCAAGATGCCAAATCTGGCCAAAAAAGGAATGCTTCAAAATGTTGTCTCAGAAGAGGTAGCAGACGCTTTTTAAGGCACTCTGGATGTAAATTTAACTGATTATATTCCCAGTGATAAACTGATTTTTTCCGCATGTACAGAGATGGCTTTTTATCAAATTTTTCCACTTTCTGTTCCTTAAACTTGGGCTCAAGGTTTCCTTTATCCTTGGTGGTGTAGATTTTATTACCAAGAATTTGTGAAAAATCGGCCTTGACATATGTCTCATCGTCCTGCACAATACATCCAGTATGTTCGGTTAAAACCGAATGATATAGTTTTCGGGCCGGACATTTCGCCTTTTCTAGTCATTATCGCCCCGACAAGGTTTCTTCTGGGCTTTGTATTACTTCAGACTACATCTTACTTTAATATCCTGTGCATTTGACGTATCCGCAGCTACTTTCTTACCAACATCTCTGACCGAAATATTAGGATTTCTTGTGTATACTTTCAGAACATCTTTCACGACTTGTTTTATGAGTGTATACTGTTCTTGTTATAGTGAGTGTTCCCCTTGTCGGCTTAATTTGGAATGTTTTAGTTCACGGAGAAAAAACAGTCCCGTTTCAAACAGAAAAATTGTTTGATGACAGCCTAAATAAAAAAGTCGTTATTTTAAAAATCCGTTTTGTTGTTTTAAACCAAGGATTTTGTTTTGAAACAAACAGACAGGGTGGGTTTTTCTACCTTAAATATAACCACAATACAACACAAATTATGGTTATTCTAAACCGGTCCGCCTCTAAGCATCTTGCTGTGAGGTACCAGGTGGGTCTCCATCGATTGCCTGTGGATCTGCCAATTTAGGATTGGTTTAGCGGATTGTAGATAATGAAATCATTAGGTATAGGCCAAGTCTCCCCCGATTGGTGCGAAAAAGATGAGCTTAGAAATCAATAGAAGCGTGAAGTTTCCAGAAGGCACGGAATGCTTCCAGGGACGCTAATTTCACAAAATCCTTTAATCGTAATTTACGGTATAGATTGCACTTTAGGACGATCAACTTGCTTGTTGCAGATGTGAGTTCCAGTAGTACACATTTTTTTTCGCTGGAAATCAGCAAAATTTTCCTGGATTTTGCCGAGCTGTAAAACAAGCAAAATAAATGTTTCTGTTATTCCAGCAAAAATAAATTTCATGAAACTGACAGCACTTAACTGTAACTTCAGTAAATTTGCTTGAGGGCATATGAAGGTAGTGGTAAAAGATTATGCGCCCGATTGTATACTACCTTCATATGCCCTCCGCTCGTTTTCAACTTGTATCTTTAAATTTTCATAACCTGCCGTTACTCTAAACGGAACTATCAATGCTTTCTCTTCAATTCTCTTAGTTCTAGCAATAAATTACTGTCCACGCCTAGAGCCTCTCATGTTGATGGGAAATTATCTGCTTCTGACAAATTTCATAATTATCAGTTTACTTCAACTGAATCTGCCATTTTCTCGCCTTGAAAACATCAACCTAAAGAAATCATTTTTTTTCATTATGTTTTTCTTACCAAACAGTTCTTTAAAATCACAGCTTTCTACGTTCAATGTTTCAATGATGTTATGCAGATTCGGATCCATTTTTCTCAATGCCTTTCCAATTAAACAAAGAATTCCCAACTTTAAAAAAAATGCTGGATGACAAATCAGTTAAACTTTCCGTCGTTGCTGCGTGACTTATATTTGATAGGTAAACAGGGTTGCTGGGATTTCTGTAACAATTTTGACATTTGCTATTTTTATGTTATTGGTGGAACCGATTGCTGGATTTCGGCAAAAGAGGGAATTGCTTGTTAACAACCAGCAAATCATTTTGCTGGAATGAAAAAACAAAATTTGGTGTGTAACCAATGCACGGAAGCTAATGGGACAACGGGGTCCGTTACTGAAAGAGGCGGCATGCTATACGGATTAGTATGCACGAACGCTTAGGCTATGTAGGCTTTCACTCAGCTTAGGTGCAGATCGGTGGGTAGTTGCCTGCCAGGGTAGGGGCTGATCAATAACAATAATAACAATAAAATATAACCACAATACAACACAAATTATGGTTATTCTAAACTAATATTTTTGTTTTCACCTTGAAAGAGGTTTATTATTACCAAAACACAGGTTGCGTTGACTCAGGGAAATAGATCAAAATTTAAGATTAATTCAACCAAAGCGGCGGTTAAATCAAACTGATATTTTGTTTCGAGAAAAAAAACTAAAAATTTAGTTTGAAACAAACTATAAATATACAATACCCAAACGTGTATTTTCGCGGAAGTTTTCATCATTATATAAAACATTAATTGTTGCAATAAACAAAATACATAGTAGAAAGGCTTGCATTGGCATTTGTAGCTTTCACTTAGACTGAGAGAAGACTATAATTTAAACATGCACTTTTCTAATGATTGTTAGCATTTTATTCAAATAAATATTCTTGAAATTACAGAAGAAATCTCGAATACTTTTCAAACAGACGTATCTGATTTTGTAAACAAAGAGGGGGAAGTAAGATTCAAACGTATATTTCTTAAAACTCTCAGCACCCTCACGGAAATAAACATCACTATCATGTTAGAGAAATGTTATTCCTGTGTTGGTGGTCCTAGTTTGCATGAAAGTGCTAGTTAATTGTTTCAAGAATTTAACGTTTGAATCTTACTTCTCCTCTTTGTTTACAAAATCAGATACGCCTCTTTGAAAATACTCGATAAATGTAGATGGTTGTAAACGGAAATTTTTGTTGTTTCAACAATTTTCGTTTGTTTGTTTCAGTTCTGTTTAAATCATACTAAAATTTGTTTGAAACAAACCATAAGCATTGGGAGAATCAACCAACAAATCTGTTTGTTTTCGTAGCTGTCATAATGAAACAACCAACATAATGGTAAATTCAAACGGATGTCAGTTGTACTTAAATACTTATTTCTCGAAGACAATCACTCAAAATTTTAGTTCGTTTTAATCACCGTTGGTTTTTTTTCTTATGAATTCATTTATTTGTATAGGCTCAATCGAATCAACTTTACAGAGCCAAGTTTTCATGTTTATATACATCAGTTATCTTAGAACTATGGATAAGGGGGTAGAACCGATAACTCGCGGCCGTCTCGAGGTTAATAGGACTTACAATTTTATGGATGGGAAAATTGCGGTGGAAATTTTGAACAAAGCTTACCAAACAAAGGAACAATGGATTTCTTATATCTAGAACTTCAAATAACATTTTTTTAATTGAACGTTTTCAATTTTAAAAACAAAAAATAACTCACTCACCCCCCCCCCCCCCCCCCCCCCCCCCCCCCCCCCCCCCCCCCCCCCCCCCCCCCCCCCCCCCCCCCCCCCCCCCCCCCCCCCCCCCCCCCCCCACACACACCACCACCCCCCCCCCCCCCCCAAAAAACCTAACCAAAAAAATTAATTAAACCACAACAAAAAAATAAATTAAATTAAAAAAAAAAAAAAAAATTTTATAAACACCCAACCCCCCCCCCCAAAAAAATCCCCCCGAACATTGGTTTTCTCCCCCCCCCCCCCCCGAACACCACCCCCCATCCCCCCCCCCCCCCCCCCACACCCCAAAAAACCGATCTCCGCCCCCGTACCCCTTTCCCCCTCCCCACAATTGCTGTCTCCCCCCCACCACGGTTTAAAAAATAATGATTAGACATGAGGCGAGACATCACACGAATGAAGTCTCGACCCACATCCAATCCCCTGAACCAACATTTCTTAGACACCTTACACACAAAAAATAAATCTTGTTTTATTAAAAGTTTTGCACTTTACTTCTGAAAAGTATTTATTTTTCATTAAATTGAAAGTAAAATTATCTACCACGAAAGTTCTTCGTTTGATTTGAAAGTGTTATGTTTCGGTTCAGTGTGTAAATTTAAAAGTGAATTCTTTTACCATGAAAATTGTAGAACTGTCAAATCCACCAACACAAAGGAAATCGTCGTATGGATTTTTTCTCTATACTGTTGTCAAATAATACAAAAGCTTCACATTCAAAATGTTCCTCTTGGCGAATCGCCCCAACGAATCGCTTATCAGGAAAGTTCACAAACATTCGGCGTTATTAAGTTCCGAACGGACCATGCAAACGGAATAGGCCATGTCACTGATAATAATCCCTTTTTTTTTGCAGCGGTGCCACAAGCGACGACGAGCGGCAGCAGATGCTAGAGCTGGCTCAGGTGCATTCGGAAGCTATGGAGAAAATATTTCAACTTTAATCTTTCGGGATGGAAACATTGGTGATTGAACGACGCCAACCTCCGGTTCCGGTCTCTATGAAAGTTATAATAATTAATTTGAAAATTAAAACGTTTTTATGTTAAACCATTTGTTCTTTCAATCAAAACAGCATACATTTATTTTGATTGCACGATACTTTCTAGTTGAAAGTTCATTTTCAAATAAAAAAAAATTTGCTTTCATTTTCAAATATGCCACTGTGTGGATTTGACAGTTCTACAATTCATCTGAAAAGAAAACTTTTTATGTTAAAAGTATTTTTACAGCATACTTTTATTTAAATTGCACGACACTTTCTGGATGAAAGGTTATTTTGGAATAAAAATAATTGGCTTTTATTTTCAACGATGCCACGGTTTCGATTTGACAGTTCTACAATTTGTTTTAAAAATTTCAACTTTTAAATGTAGAGCAGCAAAATTTTGAATTGACGGTTTGAAGGTTTTGGTTTTGAAAGTAAACCGCTTTCTACGAAAAAGAACGAACGCAACTTTTCAATTTTGGCAATGGTTTTTTTAATTTTAATAATCATTATTCTTTGTGTGTAGGAGTGATAGAATGTAGCCATCGCCCCCCCCCCCCCCCCCCCCCCCCAAACACCCCCCTACCAACAAATATTATCAAAAAAAAAAAAAAAAAAAAAAAGGAAAGGCCATCCCACCTCCAAAAAAACCCCCCCCCCCCCCCCCCCCCCCCCCACCCGCCCCCCTCCCCCTTCCCCAAAACCAAAAAAAAAAAAGGACCCAAAAAAAAAAAAAAAAAAAAAAAAAAAAAAAAAAAAAAAACAAAAAAAACTATTTTTACAAAAAAAAAAAGGGGGTCCCCCCCCCCCCCCCCAAGAGCCAAAACCCCCCCAAAAAACAAAAAAAACCCGAAAAAAAAAAAAATTACCCCATTAAAAGGGGGCCAAAAATTCCAAAAAAAAAAAATTCCCCCCAACCCCCCCACAAAAACAGAACAAGGTGCTTGAAGTTTACGAGCGACGCTATAATTTTCATTGTATACACCAAAGCCAGCGGAATCCTCTATCAAAGATCCGTCAGTGAAAAACGTTTTAGTGGAATCAACTAGGCCAAACTTTGCAGCAAATATCACCGGAGCAATCATAGGACGAGGATGCTCTGGGATGCCCCGAAGGTCCTGTTTCATGGATAAATCAAAATGAACCGAATTTCCGAAATCGAAGAAGCAAACACGATTAGGAATATTCGGCGAAGGGCTGACATCCTGTGTTATGTACAAAAGGTACAACGTCATGAAGCGTGTTGGAGGGTTCAACTCAAGAAGCTTCTCAAAGTTTCCGATCACCTGGGGGTTCATAACTTCACACCTGGTGAGGAGTCGGAGAGATAACTCTGAAAACCGATCCGAGAGTGGCAACATGCCAGCCAGCACTTCAAGACTCATGGTATGAGTCGAGTGCATGCAACCTAACGCGATACGAAGACACCGATACTGAATACGTTCCAGTTTGATGATGTGCGACCGAGCCGCCGACTGAAAACAAAAACTACCGTATACTAAAACCGACAAAATTGTTGTTCGGTACAACGTTAGAAGATCTTGCGGATGCGCTCCCCACCAGGTTCCAGTAATTCTTCGAAGGAAGTTGATCCTTTGCTGGCATTTTCGCTTCAGATACTCAATGTGGGATCCCCAGGTGCACTTTGAATCGAACCAGACCCCAAGATATTTAAATGACATGGAAGGAGTTATCGGTGTACCCCAAATTTGGAGCTTCGGTTGTACTGGGTTATGCATCCTAGAAAAAACTACCAGCTCAGTTTTCTCCGTAGAGAATTCGATACCTAGCTCTAGAGCCCAATTAGACAAATTGTCTAAGGTATTCTGTTAGGGTCCTTGTAGATCGACCCCATTGGGCCCCGTGACAGACACTACGCCATCATCTGCAAGTTGTCTCAACGTACAGTTGTCACTCAGACAACTGTCAATGTCTTTGACATAAAAATTATACAAAAGGGGGCTTAAACATGATCCCTGGGGGAGATCCATGTAGCTAAATCGAAAAGCTGTAGAGTTTCCATGAGAAAAGCTCATATGTTTCTCTGGCAGCAAATTGTACAAAAAATTGTTCATTAATGGTGAAAAGCCTCAAGCGTGGAGTTTATCTGAGAGAACTTCAACAGATACTGAATCAAAAGCCCCCTTGATATCCAAGAAAACAGAAGCCATTTGCTCTTTTTTAGCAAAAGCTAACTGAATATCCGTGGAAAGCAACGCGAGACAGTCGTTCGTTCCCTTACCTCTACGGAAACCATATTGAGTATCTGAAAGCAGGTTATTCGTCTCAACCCATTTGTCCAGGCGGAAAAGGATCATTTTCTCCAACAACTTTCGAATATAAGATAACATCGCGATGGGTCGATAGGAGTTGTGGTCGGACGCGGGTTTACCAGGTTTTTGAATGGCAATAACTCTCACCCGTCTCCAGTCATCCGGTACAATGTTGAGTTCCAGAAACTGATTAAATAAGTGCAACATGCGCCTCTTTGCGACGTCTGGAAGGTTCTTAAGCAAGTTGAACTTGATCTTTTCAGCTCTGGAACCGTATTGCCACACGAAAGGAGTGCGAGAGAGAGAGAGAGAGTTCTACCATTGAAAAAGGTTGGCTGATCTCATCTATAGAATCCGTGGTTTCGCGAGGAAACATTTGTGCTGGCACAGAATCTGGACAAACTTTTCGCGCGAACTTGTGGATCCATTGGTCCGAATACTCCTCGTTCTCGTTGTTCGTAGTTCTGTTACGCAATCTTCGCGCCGTATTCCAAAGGGTATTCATCGACGTTGCACGCGATAGCCCGTCCACGAATTGTCGCCAGTAACCGCGTTTCTTGGCCTTGATGAGGCTCTTAAATTCGCGTTCGAGAGTCGTGTACCTTTCAAAGTGTTCAGGTGTTCCAAGTCTACGAAAAACTTTGAACGCGTGGGACTTTTTGCGGTAAACCTCGGTGCATTGCTGATCCCACCATGGGGAAGGAGGTTTCCTGCGAAATGACGTTCCTGGAACTGGTCGAGTTTGAGCTTGAAGCGCGCTTTCCAAAATCAGGTTGGAGAGGAAGTTATGTTCCTCCAGAGGTGGAAGCCCTTCTACCGTTGTTACGGCTTCATCTATTGCTGTCTTGAACCTTGTAAAATCGATACTACGAGTTAGATCATACGTGACGTTGATGGATTCCGGCGGATTGAACCCGGTGGCAACTCGAGCAAAGTGTGAGGTCTAATCTACTGCCAATTGAGGATGGACCAGCCAAGCGTGTAACTTCTCCATTGTTGAGAACTGTCATATTGAAGTTGTCACAGAGGTCATATATCAAAGAAGAACGATTGTCATCATACAGTTCTCCCCAGCCTTTACCGTGAGAGTTAAAATCTCCCATGATCAACCGCGGAGCAGGAAGAACCGAACAAATATCTGAAAGTTGTTTTTGGTTAATTGGTGCTCTAGGAGGAATGTACACAGAAGCAATGCAAAGGCTTTTATTTTTAATGACAGCCTGACATGCGACAACTTCAATACCTGGAATTGGAGGAAAATTCACTCTATAGAAGGAGTAGCACTTTTTGATCCCCAAAAGTACTCCTCCTCCACGTGAATCCTCACGATCAAGACGAATAATATTGAAATCATGAAAAGGAAGATCGTTTTCGGAAGAGAGCCATGTTTCACAAAGAGCAAATGCATCACCACCGATATTGTGAGCTAAAAATTTTAATGATTCCAATTTAGGAACAAGACTTCGACGATTCCACTGCAGAACAGTGATCAAATCCCCGACCTCTTTTGGCAAATTATCCATCGAAGGAAATGATAGCTGCTAGGAGGGGCCACTTTAATGTTAATTTCTTCAGAAAAGTTTTCACAGTGGGAAGCATTGCCATAATAATGCTTTTGAGATGGTCGGAAATTTCGAGGTTCTTGAAAATACCTTCCACAATATCATCGAATGAGAACAGCTCAGATGAAGAGGGGGCTTCTGTTCTTAAAATCGTGACATCAGGGGTTTTGGATGTCCCCGGGAGAGAAGGGAAATCCTGTGTGTAGTTGGCACTACGAAAACCAGGAGGATTCGGATTATCCTTCTTTCCGCTGCTCGTTGAATTGGGCATATTGATTTGGGGCTTCTGTTCAGCTACTTTCCCTGCTCGCATACGTCTTCGCTTCCGTGAAGCACCTCCCGGAAAACTGAACGATGTTCCCTCCTCAACCAAGTCCGAATCAGACTCGTTATCTGACAGAGGAGCAAAAGGATTTGTATTGATATCGGGTATCGAGGCTTTCTTAAGCATTTCTGCAAAAAATTGCCTTGAACGTTGTTTTCGAGAACGTTCCAATATTTCCCCGCGTTGTTTGTACGCCAGGCATGAGGAGAGAGCATGGGGAGGAGTTCCCTTGCAGAAAACGCATTTTAGTGTGTTATCTGCACAGGGACCAGCCTCATGTTTCTCCCCGCAAGTAGAGCAGCGTGCCTTATTGCCGCAATGGGAGGCCGTATGCCCCATCTGCTGGCAGTTTTGGCAGATCATTACACGGGGTACAAACAACCGCACAGGTAGCCGAAGTTTTCCCAGCTCTATGAAGTGAGGAAGGGCAAAGAAAAGGTCACTCGAAACGAGTCTGTGGGGGTAACTTTTTTTTACCCTCACTGTGCGATACTTTAACCAACTTTTGCACTTCCAGTATCTGAACTGGGGGAAGCAGAGGGTTGTTGAATCGGCCAATCGCCTGCCTCTCCAAAATTTCAGGACACAGACTCGCCTCTGTGACCACTCCTACAATCTCCACGTCACGAGCTGGAATATAAACTCGATATTCCAGTGTAAAATGCTGGGAAACAGCAATCTCATTAGCCTGCTTCAGGTTAGAGACGACAACACGGAGTTTATTAAATTTTACTTTCGTGATCTCTGTCACGGCTGAGAATCGCTTCGTCAGATCACTAGTAATTTGATATACATTCAAAGGTTTCATTTTGGGCTGAAAGTAGGTAGACAACCCATGGACCGACCGAGTCAATTGGATACGATCGCGGTCGAAATTTTGTTTGTGCCTCCCCATCATCAGGTGGCAAAGGTGCTTTTTCAGCCAAACCGTCCATGGCGAAGAAACCTCTTCAACATGCACGATTTGCCTTACTCGTAGGAGCGTTGAACGCTCCCAACAATTTAAATCACACACAAACACAAAATACGAACACACTAATTAAAGCTTAACTCTATTGGGATGAGGCCGAGAAAAAAAACTAAACTAATATTACTGATCTGTTGCTGCTGCTGCTGACGCACCGTATGCGTGAACGTCGCCCTTCTATGCGGGCAGCGGGGAGCGGTGCGCTGCGTGGGTGTACAGGTGAATCCGATCACCTTCGGGTGCACTCGCTCAACGATGTCGGATGACCGTTGGCGATGTAGTACACTCCCGCTTCATTTTACTCAATTTTTGAGTACAATTGTACACTATCTCTTTTTCTCTCACGGAAATGTTACTCAATTTTCGTAAAAAGTGGATCTACTCATAAAATTAAGTAGATCCACTTTTTACGAAAAATGAGTAACATTTCCGTGAGAGAAAAAGAGATAATATACAATTGTACTCAAAAATTGAGTAAAATGAAGCGGGAGTGTAGTGTATCGCTGGTTAGCGTCACCACGCAGAGATGAAGCGAAAATTGCGTTGATAATTCGCCAGCAAGCACTGCTTGATTTTCTAATTTTACTGGAAAACCACACTGCCTTCTTAGAAAAAAAAACTTCACTTTCACTCTATTCACTGGAGTGAATAGATTTTGAAAAAAACTAATAATTTCGAAGGATCGCACTCGAATAAATCTTCCAAAATAACGGAGCGCTGGATCGAACGAACTTTCTTCTTGCGCTGAACGAAGTGGAATGTGACCACCGTTGGTAGTCATATCAAACTTATATGATGTATGTGCCCAATTCAACGTGAAATTTCGGTTAAATTAAACTAGAATATGTTTGCGTGAACCAATCTTTTTTCTCAGTGTTGCAGGAACTTTTTGATTTCGTACATTTGAGAATGTTTTTTGAGACACACCGACCAAAATCACTGCAGTTTTGCCTTGTGAGACTTGTCTGCAGGGAAAGATTGCACGACTGCTATTCACAAAGAAACCAAGAAAGAAAACGACGGCTATATTGGACCTATGTTGACTATTGAGTACTGTGAAACCGGATGGTCGCCGTTATTTCCTTACGTTAATTAACGACCACACCCGGTTTAAAATCTTGTACCTGAAATCTGATACATTTGATGCCATCCAGGATCAAAAGCAGAAAATAAAAACACAGTACGGCAATCTACCAAAAGTGTTAAGATCCAACCAAGGAGATAGTCCGCCAAATCGTAGCGGAGAGAAGGAAACGATCATTGATGGAGATGGTCAAGTGCAACCAGTATACCTAACAATAGGATGAAGCAATTAACACGGCAATGTATTTTCAAAACATGCTGCCACCGAAACAGGTAGAACTGATTGAGTAAACCAGATTTTTGACGAAATGGCAAAGCAAACGAACGAAGTTAGAAGCTGAGGCCGGAGAACAAACTGACCGGCACTGTTTTATGAAATTTTAAACCAGCTCCCTCCCCCCAACTATGGACGTATAAATTTGAACGTTCCCTAGTCGCTCAAGATTTTTAACAGAAATATGAAGACAAATAGGACCTCAGTCGGCAAAGGCGCAGGTACAAAACAATACCATGCTGAAGGTGGCTGGATTCGATTCCCGGTCTGGTCTAGGAATTTTTTGTTCAGAAAAATTTATCGACTCCCTGGGCATAGAATTTGATTGTACTTGCCATACGACAATACGTATGCCATCATGGTACCTAGCATCGAAAGCTCCCAATTAAATACTGTGGAAGTGCATTTAGAAGTTGAGAGCAAGCAATAAGCTAAATGTGAAAGCAATAATCTTGAAACGCTAAGAAAGTATAGGAAGACAAATATGACAAAGTGTGCTCCTGTTACGAGCCGCTCTCGTAACCTCAGTTTTTACCTGCGCACCAACTTTTAATCTCAGGTTCAATGTCTGATTTGCATTTGAAACAGATGAAAATGTCATTAAATCTCAATTACACTAGAAATTTGTTTATTGCAATCAATATTTCTGACACGATTCGGGCTGGAAGATGTAAACGGCCTGTTCATAAACCAAGTAGATACATTTTTGCGCCGGCCAAGGCTCTGCTAGGACCTCTTCTTATCCGGATAGGCTGCAAGTATATTGGCTGTCAAAAGCTTTCGTAGCTGGCTTCCGATCTGAGTCTCGGCGCCGTTGGAATGGGTTTTAAACCGCAGAACAATATTCGAGTGTGGATCTACCAGGGAACATTGAAGCGATTTAATTCAACAGGTGTGGTAAAAATTTAAGTCATCCTGAAAACGAAGCCTAATGTTCCAGACGTTTTATCAACAAGGTATGCAATGTGTTGTCTGAAAGATAGCTACGAATCGAAGATTACTCTCAGGTTTTTCTCATCTGATTGACGCGTGCCATTTTGGAGCCAACCAGGTCGTAGTCAAATTTAAGTGGCTGATGTTGTCGTTGTTTCGTTTTTACGTGACTCTCAGCCTGAGGCTGGTTCATCAGGCTAGGGAGACGACCTTCGATTCCAGATGCACGTCGTCGTTGAAGTCGAAAAGGAAAAATAGCAGGCCTAGCTGGCTTCCATTAGGTATACCTAATGTGGCGGAAAACTATATGATCTGCATTTTGTGATGACAACAATTAGTTCACAAGTTTCACAGTTTCGTATTCTTGTGACTTTCAGCCTGAGGCTGGTTCGTCACGCCAGGAGGACGTCCAAGACCCTACATATCGACCCCATGAACACGTGAACCGGGACCATCGCCTTTACTTCTCTTCCGATGGAAAACGTGATCAGAGATTTTTCGTCTGAGAAAATCCCAACGGCGCCGACTGATACCAGACCGACTGGAGTGAGAGGCGTCCACGCTTACCAATGCATCACCGGCACCGTCGTCAGTGATATACTAGCGGAACCAACGCAAAAGATTAAAAGAATCAAAGGACGCAATCAAGTTAGTACAGGTGTAGTTTTAGTTTGCACTGAATGTCTCGTTGAGAATGTGAAAAATTGTGAAATCTACAGTGATAATGAGACGTTTGTGATGCACAGCTGGCTTAATCAGCGGACAGGAAGTCATGGAAATAGATTTTCAGGAACGCCTATAAATCCAAGATGATCTAGTATTTTCTCGATGAGTGTGATGTATGCACCTGTGATGAGTGTAACTCCATCACTTTGTAGGAGTCTTTCAAGGCTGTTTGCGACAATAAAGCGATGCACTCGCGACGATGACCAGACGGAGATACTTGTGAGATTAGCACGACCGTTAGTATTAATGGGAGGAAATATTCTTATGAAGCTCCAACTTAATTGAACCAAACGGACTTTCAATTTTCGGATCGACCGACGGGAAAGAGCAAAGCGTGCGGTTTCGTTCGCTGGCTTTATTCGACTGTTCTTTTATTTTCTGGGGTTTGTTCGAGATACCCCAACGATCATATATTCGGTAACTATTGTGATGTGTTTGCGTGAGTGACTGAGTACAAGGTTTGTGTAGTTCGTAGGTAAGTTCAAGTTTCATGTGTTCTGTGTAGTGGATTGACTTATACTCTAATTTGTTAATTTATTTATGTTCATCGGTAACAAAGGGTGACTGGTATACTAGACTAGACTAAAAACATTGAAACTTCTTATTTTGGCTCTTGTTAAAAACATTATGTTATAGTGGTAGAATATTCTTTATACGGCTTTATAACATGTAAGACAGACTCCCCGGGTACCTATTCAAAACGCCGGTGAAAATGCTGTTGAACTTAAATCAGTTTGGGTGTTGATGTTGAATGAAAACTAGCTTCGGAACGACATCGACGTTTATGGCGATTTGAGTGACTAACTCGACAACTCCTAGTGATTCGAAAGGTCGTCCTCACATGCCTTAATCCTGGAACTGTCTTCTGCTTCATCCAATCATGAACGAGTCAACTAGGTTAATGGTTCACGACTCCGGCGTTATTTATTGTCTCTTAACCGCAGGTAAATCACTGAAGGGAATTCTTTAAGTCAGTTGATCCAGAGACAACGCTAATAAATTTTATTCTTTATTGTTATAGTAAATATCACTTAAAATTTACAAATAATTAGTGTAGTGTTTTAATTACCTGCGTCTACTTGCATCATACTCATACCGATCAATATTACACGTATTTTTCACAGATAAATTTATAAAAAGTGAATGCTGTCGCTATTTTCTGCTGTTCCTACCACGAAATAATTAGAAAATTAACTGTGGATTATTACTGACGACTTGTTTTATCAAAATAAAAATTAAGATTTCTGATACATTCTTTTCAATTACCTACACTGTCCTACCGCAATTTATCATAAAATAATTGTTTCTTTTTTTTTGTAGAAAACAAAAATGCAAACAACCGTTCAAAAAAAAAAAAAAGATAGATAGGTAAGTTGTTTATGGAAATACAAACCGGCTTACACGTGTTTTAAATGTTTGCAGATGATTAACACGCTCTTCGATACTAGCACATCATTTCTTGGCGAGTTCATTGGATAACCAGTCTAGGCCTTCGTATAAACCATGACCCTGTGTGGCGCAGGTCGCCTGAATGTACCACTAGAATTGAAAAGTATTTAAAAAAAAAACAGAATTGTAGCATGATACAGATATACATTTTACAAATAAAACATTCCATTACTGTTTGGTGATCACATATTAACAATACAGAGTTTGTTTTGTAATTTAAGTAGTTCTAAGTTATTTAATCTTGTATTATTGACTAGTGACATAATTTTTACCCAGCCTGTGCGAACGGTGGATGCAAATACATATAATTGCATAATTGTGCTAGTAAATCCTAGCGAAGGTTTAAATATACATTGAATGCTTTGTCAATGTCTCAACTTTGAAATATATACGATAGGTGATTGGCACTAGATTGCGGAACAGATAAATTTTTTTTTTTATTTATTTATTTGTCGTCAATCAATAGTAGACCGTTTTGTTACAATAGTGCTTACATTTTATGTTTCACTTATATATACAGTACGCCTTAGAAAACTAACTCATCAGATTTGCATTTTTAATGTTTTGAATCGTTCGTCATTATCTAATTGAATTGAAGTATTGTTTTAGTTTTGTTTTGGTCATAGTAAAGTCTACATTTTCTCCATGCTTATTGTAAGTTGCCATCATCTGATTCAGAGGTACAAATTTGGCGTAATTTGTACGATCATGGCTTGTAATAAATATATTTCTATTTCGTAGTTGCCGCGACGGTATGTAAAAATTAAGTTTTGACAAAAGTTCTGCTGAATCAACGCGTTGCGAAACAATGTCATTTACGAATGATACTAATGCAAATTCACGACGCTCTTTTAATGATTGGATGCTGATGAGCATGCAGCGGGCTTCATAAGATGGAAGCGGAAACCTTGTCCAACCTAATTTACGAAGTGCATACAGTAAAAATTGCTTCTGTACCGATTCTAGTCGTTCTTCATGGGTGACTGAAAATGGTGACCAAACTACGCTACAATATTCCAGTATTGACCTCACATATGCAATGTACAATGTTTTTATTGTGTACGGATCATGAAAATTGTAACAAAAACGTTTTATAAATCCAAGCATATTATTTGTTTGTTGATGATAGTATTGTAATGTTCAATGAAAGTTAGTTTCAAGTCCAAGATAACTCCTAAATCCCTTGTTCTTTTACATTTTTCAACTGGCTGATTCCCTAGATTGACCCCAGACATAAGGTGTTTTGTTTCCTACTAAAAGCTATCGAATTACATTTCTTTACGTTTAGCTGTAAAAGACTTTTGTTGCACCAAATATAGAAATCATTTATTTCTTTCTGGAATGTCATGATATCTTCTTTGTTTCTTATTTCTAAAAATAGTTTCATGTCATCAGCGTAAATAAGAAATTTAATGTTTTTGAGAATAAAGGAAATGTCATTTACATACAAAATGAATAAAAGGGGACCTAAGTGAGACCTTTGGGGGACTCCAGAAGTGACCTTAATAGGATTTGATTTCTTCCCTTTGAATCTAACTATTTGTTGACGGTTAGTAAGATAGGATTCGAGCCATCTGAGGATTCCTGCCTCAATTCCCATTTTTCGCAATTTGAATAGAAGCGATCAAAAGCCATGCTGAAGTCTGTATAAAGAGCTTCTACATGGTTGCCATTGTCCATTGCTATCAGTGAGTAGTTGACGAATTCCAATAAATTTGTGCTACTCTGAGAAAAATTTCATCGTTGTACCGACAATTAAATCATGGTCAGGATGACTATCGCATATAATGGTTTCAATAACCATGAAAATGGTCGAATTCACCACGTTCATGGCATTTTTGACTATGATCACTATGGACTATGGTAACAAGGACTATTCCGACATTATGGAAAATGTTGCATCAACTATTTTTAATGGTAGTTTTGACCATGATCATAGTCGGTTCAAAATCACTATACTGCAATAGTCATCCTAACCCCCAATAATGGTAAAATTGACTATCAAATTGCTCTCTGTGTAGTTGATCGTCCTTTGAAGAATCCAAAGAACTAAAAGAAAGAAATATTCTACTACACGCACCATCATACCGCAAAAAAAAGAAAGAGCGTTGCGAGTTATTGTTTATCTTGTGCCAGGATTTATTATTTACCCCGTTCCATACGCTGCATTTATACTATTTGAATGACTGCGGAATAAAAATTGTTTTCATTTTAATTTTTTTTTTTGTACTAGCGTTGTTTCGCGCGACAAAACTGTAGGCCCTTAGTTCAATTATCATGTTATCGAGCAACTTGCTAATTCGCATCAATATTGTTTTTGTGTGTGTGTTTTCTTATTTAAGGTGACAGTTAAGTTGACAGAGTATACATGGTAATTCTGAGGTAGCCATTTTTTGACTACATTCTATGCATTTTAATGAACATCCTCCATAAGTCAAAAAATGCCTACTTTTTAATCCCAAAAAATGAATAAGTTTTAGTCTTTTTTTAATGCCATTGTGATAGAAAAAATGCATGAAAACATAGCTATTAACAAACTGAAAGAATCAATTTGTGCTAGTGCTGGCTTTGCTTTAAAAAAATTGAAAATAAAAAAAATTGAGTTCTTGCTAGCAAAATTGAACCCAGTATCCTCGACAAGCCACAAGGCAAGTAATCTTGAAAAGGTTATTGTTGTATTTTAATTAAATTAAAGATTCAAAAGGTATTTATTGTACTTTCACCGGCTGCCGTGCCCAAATTGATGGTTATGTGCAGGAGCTCAAACTCCGCGTCAAAAAATAGCACAAACTTAATGCAAGTTTGAGGAGTGTTGGACCCTGGACTAAAAATCGGCGAACACCACAGAATTTCGCGAAGGAAAACCGAAATAAAACTCGTCTCAGACCGGAATAATTATTACAACCTTTTATTTATACTTGGAAAGGAAAAACAGGATACAACGTGTTTGTTTGTTTGGTGATTGGAATGAACTGTTCTTTTTTTTTCTCTATGCACAATGACTGGCTTGCTGCACGAAGTGCGCGCCGGGGGGCGCGTCGGTGGTACGCGCTACAGCATTGGGCGATTTGCCCAAACATCATCCCCCACCTTGAGGCAGTATGCCTCAATCCATCGGTAATGGGCAGAACTTCTGGATCGGCCGTAGATACACAGCTTGTCCACGTCGCAGGGTGACGGTACGGACGACGCCATTGGAGTCTGGGTGTACTTTAACAACTCGGGCCAACTCGCACTGAGCAGGCGGTGTATTATCATGTTTCACGAGTACAAGTTGATTCTCCTTCATGTTGTCTTCGCATGTGCGCCACTTGGTGGCTTGCTAAATATTCGTCGCGCCAAGGCCGCCAAACTTCGATGGTCTGCTTGTGCATCTGCTGCCACATGTCCAACCGGTTGTTTGGAATACGAGACACGTCGGGCTCCGGAATCAGATTCAGTGACTGACCGACCAGAAAATGTCCTGGCGTCAACGCATCATAACTGTCGGGAATGTTGGAAAGTGCGCAAAGAGGCCGCGAGTTGAGGCAGGCCTCCACTTGTGTTAGAATCGTCGACAGTTCTTCGTAGGTGGTAGCTTCAGAACCGACGACTGCAAGGAGATGCCCCTTTACACTTTTCACCGCCGCTTCCCAAATTCCTCCTCGGTGAGGAGCGAAAGGCGGATTGAAGATCCAACGGATGCCCAACCCAACAAACATCGGTGTTGAATTAGAGCTTGTTCAAGCAAATTTGGAGAAGCTATTCAGCTGTTTCTTCTAGAATAGCTGAATAGCTTCTCCAAATTTGTTTGAACAAGCTCTAATTCAACACCGATGTTTGTTGGGAAGTTGGCCAGGAACTGCTCCGCTGGCTTGCTGCTGACTTTCAGTGCTTGTTAGAGATCTTGAAGGTAACGGTTCGCCCCAACAAAGTTGGTACCGTTGTCGGACCATATCTCACTTACGCCAGGAGGTTACGCCTTGCAATGAATCGCTTGAGGGCACTGATGAACATACCGGTTGACAAGTCGCTGGCAGCCTCCAGGTGCACTGCCTTTGTAGACATACACACAAACACTGCCAGGTATCCTTTGGTTGTCTTAACGCCACGCACACATGACGCTCGAATCGGGAAAGGGCCAGCGTAATCGACGCCGACGTTCATGAACGCTCGAGTTCCCATCACTCTCGACACAGGCAATGAACCCATCAGCTGACTTGCCATTTGTCCTTTGAGCCTCACGCAACGAACACGTTCTGGACCGTCCGCCGCACCGCTGTTCGCAATCCGATTATCCAATATTGCTGATTCACGGTGGCTGTCAAAAGTGTCGGACCGGCGTGCATGTTGCGCCGATGAAGATCCCGCAGAAGTAGTTCCGTTACTCGATGGTCACGAGGCAAAATCGTTGGATGTTTCACGTCGTAACCGTATGATGAATTTTGCAAGCGACCTCCAGCTCGCATCGTACCCTCGTTATCCAGAAAAGGATACAAGGCAGCCAACATGTTCTTGGCTGGGAGAACAACACCTCTCGCTAGCAAATCCATTTCTTTCTTATAGACGTCTTCCTGGGCCAATCGTGCCAGCTTTGCTTTGGCCGCCTGTAGTTCGTCTGGTGTTAGACCGGAGTCGAACTTCGTTCCCTTCCAGGCTTGCAGCGATCTATTGAAAAATGCCAGTGAACGTACCACGAGAGTAAAGTCGGAACGTCGCTCAAGAATGATCCGTTGCGCGCAGTAGCTGTTGCACCACTGTGCCACAGTATGCATCACCTTCACCTTGCGCTCCTCGGGTGGCTGTTGAACATTTTCCAAAAAGTCTTGACTAATCTCCCAATGTTCCTCATCCATACGCAACCACTCCGGTCATCGCGGGTCAAACCACGAGAAGCACAATCTGCCGGGTTATCTGCACTCCGCACGTGGTTCCAGCGTTCACGAGGTAGGTAGGCAAGAATCGTTGATGTACGGTTCGCCGTAAGATGCGGTATTGCTTCCGTGATGCGCTGCATAAGCTCGGTCAACAGACCCGCCGCACTTAGTTCGAGTCGTGGCAATGAAACTGGGTCAATCGGTGCTACCTTCGTTTTTGCTGCTAGCAAGTTCACCACGATGTTTCCGTCCGGATCCCTTGCTCGGGTATACACCACCGCACCATACGCCGCTTCAGAGGCGTCGGCAAATCCGTGGAGTTCCACTTTACCGTTGTAGTTCGCTGCGAAACGTGGAATACGGATATTTTCCATCTTTTTCAAATTCTGCTTAATCTCATTCCACGACTTCTCGATCGCTGGAGGAAGCGAATCGTCCCAGGACACTCCACTGACCCACAGCTGCTGAAACAGTATCATGCTCACCGTAACAGGAGCTAACCAACCGAAGGGGTCGAAAAATTTCGACGCGTCTGTAAGCAACTGCCGTTTGGTATTCACATTATCCAATTCGGTGGACTTGAAGTGAGCAACCGCTATTTGTTCAGAAGGAGTAAGCAGCTCTGGCTTGGGAACCTCCTCCTGCTCCCAAAATTGCTGCAATGTTCGATTGATGTCCAACTCCGTATGCAAATTCACGATTGAGAAGTTGCTCCTTATACCCGTTGTGTAGACTGCTTGATTTCCCGACACGACGAGTCCAAAAATTGTGTTCGGGTAACTGGAACGCAAGACCTGGTTCGCACTTGACCAGCCTGTAGAATGAGCAAGAACACATCAGAGCCCAAAACGACGTCGATTGGACCCGGCCGATTGAATTGCGGATCTGCTAGGTTTCGCAGTACATCTTCCCTCAGCAGACTTGGATCCAATCTCAGGTGTTGAGCCGGCAACGTTGATGTGAGTTTGTTCGTCACAAAGGCCTTGGTCTGAAGTATAACTTCCTCACAGAATTGGTTGGCTATAATCAGCTCCACAATTCCACGCGTTGTTCCTGCTCGTTGTTGTCCCAATCCAGAAACCACGAATTTTCCACTGGTTCGCTTCAATCGCAGTTTATCGACACTAGCTTCGGAAATCAGTGATGCCTCTGAACCCGAATCGATCAAAGCACGAACCTTCACGAACTTGCCATCCGATGCTTTCACGCAGATCAACGCCGTAGGAAGAACCGATACCTTTGGCGCCGACACCGTTGGAACCTGTGCCACCATAGAGTTGATGGTTTCCTCCGTTCGCTGCACGGTGTGTTGAGCTTGAGGCTGAGCATCGCTCGAATGATCGACGCTTTGATTCTGCACCATCGCATCCTTAGGACAAAGAAGCGTATGGTGCCGCTGCTTACAGTCCCCGGTGTGGCACACTGACTTCGAAGAACACACTTTTACCGAATGTGATAACAGTTATAACATAGTTTTGCCTTCTGTGCGAAGTCACGTCTACACTGCACACTCAGTTTTTTAAAGTCATCGCAACGATGGATTGAATGCTCACTGGAGCATTTTGCGCACTTTTTCACTTCTTTTGCAGCATGCATCACCTGCGCTTTCTTCTCCGAGTGAGGCACTTTCTTCAATGCTCCTTTGCTCGTACTTTCTGCTACCACCTTCTTGCTGAACGCCGAACACGTGTCCAAAGCATCGCACCGATCATCCAGGAATTTTAGGAAATCCTCAAAGGTAGGGTTCTTCGCATCAACATTTTTTGCGCCCACAGAGACCGTGTTTCACTGTCCAACTTTTCCAATAGCAGATGAATCAGCCACGGATCACGAGTGTTGAATTCATCGCCCAAGGCATTGAGCTGCCGGACTACCTCATCGGAGGTAGTGACAATTTTACGCAAATTGGCCGCAGTGACACTGCGAATCTCCGGCTGATCGACAAACTCACGAACAAGTGCGAAGGCAGTAAACTTTTTCTTGTCGTAGAAGTTTATCAGTGCTTCCCAGGCTTCGACGTAATTGGCATCGGAAATTGGAAACGAATTCACTAATCGTTTCGCGTTACCATCCAAGAACGATACCAAATACTGCATCTTCACCGAATTTCGTATGTCGGTCCGACTATAGATTGTCGTCTCAAATATGTCCTTGAAAGATTGCCACGATTTCCTATCACCGTGGAACGTCGGCACGCTGATCGTAGGAAGTTTCACATTCAGAGGTGCACGGTTCGGAACCTGCTCGCCACCTCCAGCTGAATTGATGTCATCTCTCATCTGCATTACGTTACTGTTCACCGCCGATTGGCTCAACAGCAGCGCCCGCTGTATCTCCAGTAGCATCCGCATCGCTTCACGAAGGTCTTTACAGGAACCAGCAGTCGTTCTGTCACTGGGATTAGAAAATTCATCCTCTTTCCGGCCGGTGCCCCTGAATTGGTTCAAATATTGATCGATGATGTCTTTTGCGCGGTAGTAGCAAGAAAAGAACACTTCCCGAACGTTGTACACTGTTGCGATCGCCTCCGGATCGGTTTGCTCCTCCTCAATTTCGCTCTGCGTTTGCCGGAAGTTTTTAGCAAGTTCCGCTAGCTGCTGCAGTCGATCGGTTGCTTCCCCAAAAGATGCCTTCCGCTCGTGAAGCTTTTCCGCCGCTACGATTTCCCACTTCACTTGCGCCAGAAGGGCGTTCCTGCGACCGAGCAACTTGGCCATTTTTTCACGGTACACTTTTCACAATCCGACGCAGAACGACAAATTGTTGGATCCTGGGTAAAAATCGGCAAACACCACAGAATTTCGCGAAGGAAAACCGAAATAAAACTCGTCTCAGGCCGGAATAATTATTACAACCTTTTATTTGTACTTGGAAAGGAAAAACAGGATACAACGTGTTTGTTTGTTTGGTGATTGGAATGAACTGTTCTTTTGACGTAGGATTACGTCTGTGTTTTCAATACTGGGGTACACGTTCGAATTGTGAAAATTTTGAGCTTCACGAAAAATATATAGGTTTTGAACGTTAATAACTAAGTCTTTTCACGATCGATTTACAAGATGTTTGCACCAATCGATCGGGACATTTTCTACGCTTCGATTCCAATATTTAAATCTATTGATTTATAACATTCAACTATTGAAATTAACGCAAATATAAAGTGGTGTCTTATAATGTCGATTTTTCAGAGTAAATTTACCAAATACGCAGTACTTTTCTAGCACAGACTGCAAATTTAAGTAACGACCCATTAACCACAAGCATTATATTATTGCACTTATTCAACCCAAAATCAACATCGGCAATGCGGGATCGCATCAATTCAACAGTTGTCAAGTAATGAAGCGTTAGATTAGCTTAAGAAAGTAGTGATGCATTACCAATGCAATAATGCTCCTTTAGCAATGTCTTATAGCATTACAAAAGATATAGCATTAGTTCGATCTTAGTGGGGCCCTTTTCAGCTTTAATCCAACTTCAATGATGCACTAGACGTAATACATATGCCCTATATATGCATGCTATTACAGCCTCGTGGTTACTTGGGGAATGTCTCCTAGGCAGCCATGAATGTTATATAACGGGTACACCTTCGCATTTAGAATTAGTTTTTCGGTGGTCGTGGAGCTGTGCAGAGTAGGAAATGCAGTTGGATCGTAGTTGGCGGCAGCACTGGCGAGCAGTCGTTGCCTAGAGGGGCGTTGGTGCAGTTGGCTATTGTTGCCGATGCTCCCGTCAACCTCGCTGCGAGAAACATGACTACTGAAGCCTACGAGTTGGCGGGATAAAGCCAAACGTGACAACGAGACAAGAATCAGCTATCCCCCGTCACCTGCAGATGGCCACCCTCAACGACGAGTAGCTGAACCAAGAATACCAAGAAGAAAACCCAAGGTCAATCGCTAACCATGTTTCTCCCCCGTCAACTAAATGCGTCCTTTTCAGGATGACCAAATCAGTGTGCCAACTAAAGAGTTTGTTTGGTTAAAAATTTCTCTTGTGCTGTTTCAAATTAATTTCAATTACCGCGCCCCGGCTGAACATAGCATTCATTAACCGCCGCGTCCCGGAGTAAATGACAAAGAACGTTGAACAACCAATGAACGAAATTCTAGAACGGATAATTCGAACCGATCTGCGACACTTCAGACCGACCATGTGGTTGAGTTCGTTGTAGTTCCTAGTTGTGCATAGCGGATTAGTTGCTGACGGTGGCAAGCAAATTAGAAATGTTTCGGTTAAGAAAATCATCCGTCTAGCGTGTAATAATTAAATCTAATTATTGTGGTACAATAACTAAGGTTCGTCCTCTTTGATGCAATTTGTATCACATTGCCTTCGTTGGTACCGCCTTCTTTTGTGCACTAGCATCCGACGCCATTACCTAATAGCTCTTAGCAGAACATTTTGATTCAGCCTTACGACAGTCGTGGAGCTGTGCAGTGGCTGTACGATCGCAGTTTGCGGTAAGCACTCTGGAAGGTGCACTGGCGAGCAGTCGTTGCCCAGAGCGGCGTTGGTGAAGTTGGCTGTTGTTGCCGATGGTCCCGTCAACCTCGCTACGAGAAACATGGCTGCTGAAGCCTACGAGTTGGCGGGAAATGCCGCCCGTGACATCAACGAGACAAGAATTATCCCACGTCACCTGCAGATGGCCACCCGCAACAACGAGGAACTGAACCAAGAATACCAAGAAGAAAGCCCAAGTTCAATCGCGAACCATGTTTCTCCCCCGTCAACTAAATCCGTCCTTTTTAGGTCGACCAAATCAATTTGTCAATTAAAGAGTTTGTTTTAATTTTTCTCTGGTGCTGTTTGAAATTTCCATTACCCGACTGAACATGGCATTGCTTTAAACGCCGCGTCCCGGAGTAAATGGCAAAGCGCGTTGAACAGTTAGAACTTACAGCACCTTTATTTTGGCTTTTTAATATGTCACTGGAATCTGGGATCTTCCCCAAACTTAAGGAACAGTTCCTATCTAGTACCTATTTTTAAAAGTGGAAAAAAATCGGACATTTGTAACTATCGTGGAATTGCCATTATTTCCTGCATTCCTAAACTTTTTGAAGCAATTATCAATGAAAAATTGTTTTCTCAAATCAAAAACAGACTGACTAACAAGCAACATGGATTCTTCAAAGGACGATCAACTAGCACAAATTTATTGGAATTCGTCAACTACTCACTGATAGTAATGGACAATGGCAACCATGTAGAAGCTCTTTATACAGACTTCAGCAAGGCTTTTGATCGCATTGACATACCCATGCTTCTATTCAAATTGCGAAAAATGGGAATTGAGGCAGGAATCCTCAGATGGCTCGAATCCTATCTTACTAACCGTCAACAAATAGTTAGATTCAAAGGGAAGAAATCAAATCCTATTAAGGTCACTTCTGGAGTCCCCCAAGGCTCTCACTTAGGTCCCCTTTTATTCATTTTGTATGTAAATGACATTTCCTTTATTCTCAAAAACATTAAATTTCTTATTTACGCTGATGACATGAAACTATTTTTAGAAATAAGAAACAAAGAAGATATCATGACATTCCAGAAAGAAATAAATGATTTCTATATTTGGTGCAACAAAAGTCTTTTACAGCTGAACGTAAAGAAATGTAATTCGATAGCTTTTAGTAGGAAAAGAAACACCCCAGACATAACTATCAATCTAGAGAATCAGCCAGTTGAAAAATGTAAAAGAACAAGGGATTTAGGAGTTATCTTGGACTCGAAACTAACTTTCATTGAACATTACAATACTATCATCAACAAACAAATAATATGCTTGGATTTATAAAACGTTTTTGTTACAATTTTCATGATCCGTACACAATAAAAACATTGTACATTGCATATGTGAGATCAATACTGGAATATTGTAGCGTAGTTTGGTCACCATTTTCAGTCACCCATGAAGAACGACTAGAATCGGTACAGAAGCAATTTTTACTGTATGCACTTCGTAAATTAGGTTGGACAAGGTTTCCGCTTCCATCTTATGAAGACCGCTGCATGCTCATCAGCATCCAATCGTTAAAAGAGCGCTGTGAATTTGCATTAGTATCATTCGTAAATGACATTGTTTCGCAACGCGTTGATTCAGCAGAACTTTTGTCAAAACTTAATTTTTACATACCGTCGCCGCAACTACGAAATAGAAATATATTTATTACAAGCCATGATCGTACAAATTACGCCAAATTTGTACCTCTGAATCAGATGATGGCAACTTACAATAAGCATGGAGAAAATGTAGACTTTACTATGACCAAAACAAAACTAAAACAATACTTCAATTCAATTAGATAATGACGAACGATTCAAAACATTAAAAATGCAAATCTGATGTGTTAGTTTTCTAAGGCGTACTGTATATATAAGTGAAACATAAAATGTAAGCACTATTGTAACAAAACGGTCTACTATTGATTGACGACAAATAAATAAACAAAATAAACAACCAACGAACCGACAGATCCATAAGTATCTTCTACGCATTAAAGATAGTGGCCCTCTCAACCATCGTAGAAAATACAACGGGGCCGTAACATCATAAAGAGCCACCAAATGCTTTCTTAAGAGTTTACTATAGAATTTTCTTACATATTTACTTCCTAAAGCTGGTCGAACGTTCCATTAGCACTTTTTCGACCAAGACGTCTATCGGCAATAATAGACTTTGAATTCCCAAACAGACCACAACCATCTACAACGCAATAAGGATAATGATCTCCAGGTGGTCGATCATATCAACAGGATGTGCTCTTATGGTGCATTCTCGCTCCACCATCTCGGAAGGCAAACAGTTTCAGTAGCAAAGTTCGGAAAAAGAAAACGTATAGCACCACATCTACCGGGTGCTGAAGCATTTTAACCCGATAATGTCGTTTCCTCCAAAGAGATAAGCATTATGAACAGCTTCGTCTATGATACTTCCGAGCGGATTGAAAGCGTAGCTTCCCGAGTGACTTAAATCAATTGGGAATTAGATTGTTGCGTAGTCCTACGTCACCTTTGCGCACAACCCGCTTCCCCTATTTTTTTTCTCTTCACACGACTGGCTTGCTCACGACTCCCGAATTCAAATGCTGCGCCCAAACAAGGAGCGTGGTGCCATTTCGCTGACCATAATGTATGTATATTCTTATACTGTGTGAAATGTAGTTTTTAAGTGTTGAATAAACTCAAATCTGTATAGAGCCATTTTATAAGCCTAGTTCACTGCCGTCGGACGCATAAATGTCACATGTTACAAACGAGCAAAATGAGAAAAACGCATTTGAAGTTTCAAAATATATTTACACTGTTACCGCACAATTTCGCTCTTTTTATTGACTTTAACGCAATAAACTATCGAAGCATATTAATATTATTGAGTCTTACTCAAACTTGCCAAAAAAAAAAAAAAACTATTTTTTCCACTTTTTTTCAATCAAATCCCAAATATGACACTTATGCCGCGAAATTCTCTGGCCAGGCGAAAAATGTACGCATATTTGTCACATCGTTAACTGAGAGATGGTTGTTGTTGATATTTGTTTTGACATTTCACGAGCGACGATTGTATTTCTTTGGCGTGATTTTTCGGTGTCGATAGAAGTGGAACCAGAAATGGAATATTTGAAACAATACGGACAATCCAGTGGCGAGGAATCGGAAGAGGACTTCCGCGGGTTCGATTTCAAAAATTGCACAGGTGAGCGATTTCCGTCTGCGGACCCGGCCAAATTACCGGTCCCAGAGGTCGACCAATCGGTTTTCAGCGGCAGTGGCGTAGGATCGGAACCTGGGACAAGTTTCCATGGTAGAAACTCCGACGAAGAAAAGGAAACAAGGGAAAGCTGTGATACGGATAGCTCTGGCAGTTTTTCCGAGCTGCGGCCAAAGCGGAAATCCGGAAAAAGAACCAAAAAAGAAATTAAACGAGAAGATTCAGCTAGAAAACGGCATCTGTCGCATACGGTCATTCTGGACAATTGTGGATGCCTCAAAAAGTGCAACGAGAATCTTACGCGGGATGACAGACTACAGTTCCATAAATTATATTGGGATCTGGACAATGTTGGTCAAGGAAACTTAATCCGGCAGTATGCTCATCCAAAACCTATCGCACGACGCCGAAGCCGTGAAGTGTCGACGGATTTGGTAAAGCAACTTGCGTTAAAATGCACTCTTCCAAGCTCAAGCGGTGACCCTGTAACTGTCTGCTGAAAGCTTTTCCTAAACACGATTGGTTTTCGCGAAAATTGTGGGTAAGTTTTTGGAAGCATTGTCTGTTACATAATTTATTTATATAGAAAGTAGTAATGTGATTTACAGATGCATCCGGGCAGCTCGGGACGGACCTCCAGTAGACCGACGTGGGAAATATAAGAGAGATATGAAAGCACGTGAGGCCATTAGGGAGCATTTATTTGGAATTGGGCCAAGTATCTCCCACTATCGACGATCTCATGCTCCCAACCGTCTTTATTTGCCATCTGATTTGACCGAAAAGTTCTTGCACGAGGATTATGCAGCCAAACAACACCTCAAAGCAAGCTATTCGTTGTACTGTAAGGTCGTCAAAGAAAACAACATCTCTTTTGTGAAGCTCGGGCACGAAGAGTGTGAGGCGTGCACTGCTGCAGAGCTACGTATCAAGGTCAATGGACACTCCGAAATTAAGGATTGTAGCTGCACCGACTGCTCTGGACATGCACTACATCTTCAACGTGCAAAGGAATCACGATTGTCTTATCGAGAAGATGGTGACAAAGTGCTGCCAGGTGTAGCAGTTTTTCCTGTGGACTTGCAAAAAGTAAGTTCTCGGAAATGCCTAATATACACAATCATTTCTAAGTTTTGAACTTATTTTCTAGGTCATACAGCTTCCACGGTTGGATTGCTTCAAGAGCATTATTTTCTCGCAAAGGTTGCTGGTCTTTAATGAGAGCTTTGCGCCTGTTGGTGCCTACACACATGCATTTCCAGTGTCTGCGTGCATTTGGTCCGAGTCGGTTAATGGTCGCACAGCCAACGAAATCCTCAGCTGCTTTTTCAAAGTAATTAAAAAGTACGCTGACCTGAAGACAATTATCTTTTGGTTGGATAATTGTAGTTCGCAAAATAAGAACTGGAACTTATTCCAACACATTATCCTACTGATAAACAGTAATGAAATGCAGGTCGAGCGCATACTTTTTAAGTACTTCGAATCCGGACATACGTTCACGGCCGCTGACTCTTTCCATGCGGCGGTTGAATCCGAAATGCGCCATGAGCGTGTTGTCACTTTTGAAAACTTCAAGTCTGCGGTTGGCAATGCGAAGAACAATGTTGACGTACTTGATATGCAAGCTACAGACTTTTTCCAAGCTAAGCTCACCGTTTCGCAGTACACGATAAACCAGTGCAAGCCCCGCCCGTACGTGGACTCCATGCGGAAAGTGGTGTTTGAAAAAGGCCGTTATGAACTTGGATACGCAGACAACATCAACAGTGAAGACCTCAAATACTGCAAGTTGTTTTCCAAGAAGCAACATAAGTTGGTTGAAAAGGATTCGTTCTCTATTGAGACAAATGTACGTTGGCAAAATGCTCCCCAAGGAATTGAAGAAGAGAAGAAAACTTCTCTCCTGAAAGTGGTTCTACCTGTCGTTAACGAAGAGGAAAAATCATTTTTCATTAATCTTCCGACGAAGCAACAAGCTGCTAATTAATCGTTGTACTTGATTCAAACTTTAAATAAATATTATCGCCACAACACGTTACAATAATTAATGCGTCTTATTAGGATAAAATGGGTTTGGCAAAGGGTTCCTCCTCATCACTTTTTTATGGGTTTGAACATTTTAAGTATATTTATAGTCACAGTTTGATATCGCCTTCTCCGAACGGCCGTTCGCATTCTACGTGGAGAGGTTTTAGACAATATAATACCTCCCCTCCTCCTTCATGTACAACCGTCCATATGAATTTTGAAAGTTTGATATGGACCGTACATACCTACTAGCTCCCTTCTAAACTATCCACGTGTATTGTAGATGGCCCCTAAAATCATGGCATATATTATGAACGGTCTTCAGGACACATCATGCAGTGCTATGTGTCTCTTTGTGTGATTGTTATATTTCTATTTTTTAGTGTGACAAATATGCTTCCATTTATCCCGGTGTGACAAATATGCGTCCATTTCAAAAAAATCCCCCCAAAAACCCCCACACAATCCCCTACCCATTTTTCATCCCTTTTTTGATTTGTTCGAATGTGACAAATTGACTTCGGATTTTTTTCGAGTTTTCTAGAATAAAACCTCTGTTTTGACAAAATATTTCAAAAATACGTATCTCATTATGACGTTAGACATCAAAACCTCGAAAACGTTAAAATGTAACATGTGACATTTATGCGTCCAACCCCACAACCCCCACCCGCCAAACAATACAACAACAAAAAAAAAACAATCCCCCAAAACAAAACAAACACAAAAATTCAAAAACATTTTCCCTTTATTATTTAAAATATTGCCAATTTCAACCTCTTCTTTCAAAATACACACGGAGAAAAAACAGTCCCGTTTGAAACAACCAACATGTTTGTTGACATCCAAACTAAAAAACTAGTTGTTTTAAAAATCCGTTTTGTGGTTTTTAACCAACGATTGCGTTTTGAATCAAACTGGCAGGTTGGTTGTTTCTACCTAAAGATATGACCACAATACAACTCAAATTATGGTTGTTCTAAATTAATATTTTTGTTGCTTCCACCTTGAAAGAGGTTTATTTTTACCAAAACACAGGTTGCCTTGCTCAGGGAAACAAACTTACATTTTAAATTCATTCAACCAAAGCGGTGGTTGAATCAAACTGATATTTTGTTTGGAGAAAAAATAACTAAAAATTTAGTTTGAAACAAACTATTTGTTTTGGGTTATTTCTTCGTCCTCCATTGTGGAAATGTATACATAGCGGAATTTGAGTTTTCTCACAATGTTAATAGTTTTCACGGTACAGCTGTTTATGGTGATGTTAAACTATCAGTTCACAATATATTGAGTGTTATGGTAGTTTGACGTCGTCATTCGCTTGCCCAGCAATGTTTGCTATATTTTTGCTTCCAACACAAGTAAACTGCCTGATGTGCCGGACCTTACATTAACGTCATCGATCCAGTCCCGCTGCATGTTCTGACGCTGTTAGTCAACAACACCCAAACGAGGCGTTATCGTGAAAAGCGTGAAATGCAATTTAACAAGCCAAATAACCGTTGTGTCGAGTGTCAGTGACTCAAAAAATACTTTAGAGAAAATATCGATCGTTCCGATGATGTTCCGCAACTATTAGGACGATATGTGGGATGCTCCCATCCGGTCGTCTCCGATTACTGACCAGCACTTTGAAAGCGGTATCAGTCTCGGACGAACTGATTGCGGTCATGTCGACGGCAGCAGTTGCACGCTCTTCTATTCAACATCCAATCCGACAACTACAACCAACCATGGCATAATTCGAGCATTGCAGGATCGACGAATAGTAACGGTAAGGACAAATTCCAAATAAACTTAGACGTAAAACAGTTCTCACCTAACGAAATATTGGTTATAGCTTCGAACAATGGTTCAATCATCGAAGGAAAACAAGAAGAAGCAGGATGAGCATGGCTCCAGCTCGAGACAGTTCAAGCGCCGTTATACATAATCCCGGCCGGCCACATCAGCCAAATCAAGTCATCGATTTCATCCGACGGAATACTCTCGATTATTGCTCCCATTAAGGTGATAGGAAATTCGAACGGTCATAAGGCGATCCCAATCATCCAGACTCGCTTCTGTGTTGATTTGGAAAATGTTGCAATAAACAAAATTTTACTCAAACAAACCTGAAAACAGTAGAAAGGCTAGTATAACATTTTTAGATTTCTCTAAGAGAAGTCTATTTATGTAAATGTGCACTTCTCATGTTTGTTAGTATTTTATTCGAATATATATTTCTGAAATTATAGAAAAACGTAGGTGATTGTAAACGGAAATATTTGTTGTTTCAAACATTTTCGTTTGTTTGTTTCAAACAGCAATTCAGTTCAAATCAACAAACCATAAGCGTTGGTAGAATCAACCAACAAATCTGTTTGTTTTCGTAGCTGTCATAATGAAACAACGAACATAATGGTAAATTCAAACGAATATCAGTTGAACTTACCTGCTTAAATCCTGAAACAATTACTCAAAATTTTAGTTTGTTTCAACCACCGTAGGCAGTGAAATCAAACTAATATGATGTGTGTGCCCAATCCAACGTAAAATTCCGGTTAAATGGAACAGGAATATGTTTGCGTTTACCAATCTTTTTTTTCCCGGTCAAACCAACACGAACCGAGGACCCCCCACCCCCTAAATACAAAACACCCACGGCGATTTTATAATAAAAATTTTTTTTAACTCACAACCACCCCCCACCCACGGTTTTTTTTTTTTTAAAATATTTTTCACCCTTTTCCCCACAACCCCCCTTTTTGGGTTTTTTTGGCACCCCCCCCCAACACACCCCGCGACGGATCGATGACGTTAATGTAAGGTCCGCCCCACCAGGCAGTTTATTTGTGTTGGAAGCAAAAATAAACCAAACATTGCTGGGCAAGCGAATGACGGCGTCAAACTACCATAACACTCAATATATTGTGAACTGATAGTTTAACATCACCATAAACAGCTGTACCGTGAAAACGATTAACATTGTGAGAAAACTCAAATTCCGCTATGTATACATTTCCACGTCTCATAAATACCGTTGCCCGGACCTTTTATTGGGACTGGAGGACGGAGAAATAACCCAAAACAAATAGTTTGTTTCAAACTAAATTTTTAGTTATATTTTCTCCAAACAAAATATCAGTTTGATTTAACCACCGCTTTGGTTGAATTAATTTAAAATGTTAGTTTGTTTCCCTGAGCAAGGCAGCCTGCGTTTTGGTAAAAATAAACCTCTTTCAAGGTGAAAGCAACAAAAATATTAATTTAGAACAACCATAATTTGAGTTGTATTGTGGTCATATCTTTAGGTAGAAACAACCAACCTGCCAGTTTGATTCAAAACGCAATCGTTGGTTAAAAACCACAAAACGAATTTTTACAACTAGTTTTTTAGTTTGGATGTCAACAAACATGTTGGTTGTTTCAAGCGGGACTGTTTTTCTCCGTGAAGGAAACTTGTAGGGAAACTGGTTAGAAAGTTCTAAAGTTTTTGACACATATTTTTCCACGCAATGATCAATGACTCAAGAATGTTCGTTTTGTTCTTTACTAGTATAGAGATTTAAAATATAGCCACACAATAGGTGCAAATCCACCTCAACATTGAATTATTGAAACTCAACAACTTACGTGTCTGTTTCTGAGCTGATTCAGATGTAATTTGTCGGTCAACTCCGCAGCAGTCATAGCATTCGGCAAATCTTGTTTGTTGGCGAAAACAAGAAGAACTGCGTCACGCAGTTCGTCTTCCTGGAGCATGCTCTGCAGTTCTTTTTCTGCTTCTACAATTCGCTCGCGATCGTTGGAGTCTACCACAAAAATTAGTCCTTGGGTATTTTGAAAGTAGTGGCGCCACAGTGGACGAATTTTGTCTTGGCCGCCAACATCCCAAACAGTGAAGCAAATATTCTTATACTCGACAGTCTCGACATTGAAGCCGATGGTGGGAATGGTCGTCACAATTTCGCCCAGTTTTAACTTGTACAAAATTGTGGTTTTACCGGCAGCATCCAAACCGACTGAAAAAGGAAACAAATGACAATATCATGATTATCAATGAATGCCGGGAAATCTTTCTGGAACATATTGATAAGCGCAGGATTGCCTTCTACAGACAATTTTATTTAATTAACGATGAATCGAGAATGGAAGGAAAGTGATATGTGACGTCATCCATGAAAGTTGTTAGAATTCGATATTTCGTTATCAACAAGTTGTTTGTTCCACTAAAAGTGTGGTTTTTTGTGAGTTGAGACGAAGGACAACTTACCCATCAGAATTCTCATTTGCTTTTTTCCGAAAAGCCTGGTTAAAACACTAGAAATTGTAAGACCCATTCTTAAGCTTCCACTTGTGCTTACGAATCAGCTAAACGACTTGACAACTAATCAAAAACGCACACAGCCACGATACTGACACTACAAGGCAAATAAAAGTATGGTTATCGTATACGGTGACATAAACTTAAAAATGGAGTTGGTATTCACGGAAAATTGTAACCTTCAATTAATGGGTATAAAAGTACCCAAAAAGAACTTAAGTACACTGATCGAAAAAACCTTTTGAAATGCAAAATTATGCCTTATGAAACATCACAAACTCGCACATTGTTTACTTCATAAGGGTACTATAACTTTCAAACGGAGTCGTATGGCACCGTTATCTATTCAAAATGATGTTTATACTTTTATCTTAACAGTTCCATAAAGCACCTTATGATTTTCGTAATCGTCACATGGTGGTAGCAAACACATAAGACAATCTTATAAAACAATATAAATGGCGCAACGAGGTGAAATCATTTTCTATCCTACACAAATTTATGCGAGGTAGTTCTATTCACACAAATTATAAACTAAATTAAATATTTCAAATCATTTGGTGATATGGTGTAACCTAATAAATTCCGTTTGGTTATTTTTCTTAACGACCTATTTGGGGTATCATCCAAACCATTAATGAAATGGTTGGAGGATTTGTGATATCGTTCGTTTAAGGTTATTTTTTATCAGGGTAGCCACCACCTGTGTATCCATCCTCAACAGAACCGAAATGAACTACAAGGGTGCTGAAACCAAACTATCCAAAATCAAGTGTGAAAGTACTCTGATAGGACAACTATTTTGGATATAATTTTGTTCTCGCTGGTATGTAGTTTTAACTCAACCCTGAAGTACGATTGAAAAAGTCAATTTTACCCACAGCAAGGTATTTTAAGAGAAGTAAGTTTTCAATGCACGCGAGAGGCGCTTTTCGTGAAACTATCCAAATCAGAGTGTTGGGCTGTCACTCTGTTTTGGCTGAAAATTTTGACCGCCATTCAATCAGCGACGGTGGAAGGGAATTTGGTTTTTGCGTACCTTTTCTAGTGTTTAGTTTTAAAATGTCTTGTGTCCAGTTCAAATTTTAACGCGTCCGAGGTTTCTATAATTGGTATGGAGCAATTAAAGAACATTATGGACTTGGCAGGCTACAAAAAATTAACTGATAAGTGAAATTATTTCACTTATTCTAGTGCCTATTTTTATTCTTGTCACTTTGAAATTTTAGACATTGCTGCGTGTGTGATGAATGTGAAGAAACCATCAATGGAAACTTCGAGGTGTTGAAGAAACACATTCGCTTGGTACACAAAATAACCATAAGCAACCTTACCGCTGAAATGTCGCCAGCGTAAATATCAAACAAAGAGTGCACACAAAGAATAATGATTATTAAAATTAAAAAAAAAACCATTGCCAAAATTGAAAAGTTGCGTTGGTTCTTTTTCGAAGAAAGCGGTTTACTTTCAAAACCAAAACCTTCAAACCGTCAATTCAAAATTTTGCTGCTCTACATTTAAAAGTTGAAATTTTTAAAACAAATTGTAGAACTGTCAAATCGAAACCGTGGCATCGTTGAAAATAAAAGCCAATTATTTTTATTCCAAAATAACCTTTCATCCAGAAAGTGTCGTGCAATTTAAATAAAAGTATGCTGTAAAAATACTTTTAACATAAAAAGTTTTCTTTTCAGATGAATTGTAGAACTGTCAAATCCACACAGTGGCATATTTGAAAATGAAAGAAAATTATTTTTATTTGAAAATGAACTTTCAACTAAAAAGTATCGTGCAATCAAAATAAATGTATGCTGTTTTGATTGAAAGAAAAAATGGTTTTACATAAAAAGGTTTTAATTTTCAAATGAATTATTATAACTTTCATAGAGACCGGAACCGGAGGTTGGCGTCGTTCAATCACCGATGTTTCCATCCCGAAAGATCCAAGTTGAAATATTTTCTCCATATCTTCCGAATGCATCTGAGCCAGCTCTAGCATCTGCTGCCGCTCGTCGTCGCTTGTGGCACCGCTGCAAAAAAAAGGGATTATTATCAGTGGCATGGCCTATTCCGTTTGCATGGTCCGTTCGGAACTTAATTGTAAGTTGCGTCTTACCTGCTAGCCTTTCGCTAGTCCGATTTACCCCCGGCGGGCGTTTGCGAGCGGAATATTTCCCCCAAAGACGTTCGGATTTGGTGGTTTTAAAAAATATATATGGAAAGGAAAAGAATAAGCTGTTTAAACGTGTATTCACCTATCCTGTTTCCCCTTACCGACGATCCGATGTCACTCGTTGGGGCCCTTCGACGATGATGGCGGCGGCTGCTTTACTGGTCTCGTTGGTTTGTCCACAATAACGTTGCTGCCTACACAGCGGTCCTTGGCGTTTAGCGGAGGGGATGAGCCAGGCTCCTTTGTCGGAACCCCCTCGGCGACGGCGGTGACAGAGCACCGAACCACCTACTCGCCGTAGATGGTCCTTGGCAGTCACCACGATGACTACCCAGGCGAACGCACCCTCGGTTCAGCCTGCTTCGTCTCTCCTTGGCGATAAGCTGCGGCGGCGAGAGGACTCTATTGGCTGAGCCACCACAGCGAAGACGGTGAGTGTTTGACGGATCCTTGGGATTTAGCCAGTGGAGCGATAGAATCCTTAATAGTTAGCTCCACTTTGCTGGCGATCCAACACCCTAGTGTGCCACAGTTCACGGACTACGGCCGGCTTAATTCGGGGAACACTTTTGTTCACTCCCAATGGTTCTGGGGATGGTTCCTCCAGCGAACGCGCGCCACGGAAACGGCACAAAAACTCACTCTTCTACACACAAAACGATCCGGGTCAAAACGCGTCCTATCGCTTACGCAGTCCGTAACTTTCTCTCCTTATTTTCGACAGACAATCCAAAATTCTACAAAGACGTGCCGCCATCCTTTAACTGCCATAGCTTTATTCGTGATGTTTACTCCGTTTTTTTGCGGCACGAGGGAAAACAGGACCTAACTTTAATACAAACGCGATACAATTTAAACCGATAATTTTAACCCTAAATTCTAAGCCTACTAACATAATGATTTGAATAAAATGTAAAACAAAAACAACAAATTAAAATATTTACAGATTTAACAGTGGTGAGTATGTTGCTGAGCGTGTGATGTCAACAAAAACAAAACATAACAGACACGGAACACGGTCATGGAAAACAAACGAATATTCTTATGTTTAATTGTCGCCCTAGACGAGGGTTACAATCACACCACACTCAGGAGAAAAAAAAATGCTTTTTTTTTCTCTTAGCCCTAGCACCTACCCCCGAGACAATAGTAAAAATACGAATAAATTAAAATCAATAAAACAAACTAACTAATCTACCACTTTTCGCAATATTTTAAAACCATGTCACAATCAGGAACTTTTACCGACCGGAATTTTAAATCAGTGTTTCATCTTCAGTTCTTTCTACAGACTAGAGCTGCGTCTCGCCATCGAGATACAACAGCTCACCATTCTCACATTCGGGTCCCAATGGGTGAACTGAAGCTTTCATACCCCAAAACTAAGTCAAGTTGGCATTCGCAGACATTTAGCTTTCTAAAACTCTGCAAATTTTAAGCAACTTGCAGCGGAACAGTGGTCGAGTTTTCTTGTTTTTTTTTTCCGACAGTCCAGTTTTCGTGTTCTCACGGTATCCATACTTATGCTAAACTGTTGGGGTTTTAATTCATTTCACATTTATCCAAAATGTCGCATTTATCCATCAACATTTATTTGGCCTACGCAGTCACTCGGAATCTCGCAAGCACTCTGAATTAAACCCCTCAAACATTTTATTTACTATCATTCACACGTTGTTGCACACATTCATTCATTCAATCTCGTTCGCGGCCACATTCATACTATTTTCAATCACACCCATTCCTTCCAGTACCAAAACAACGAGACAAACTGGACGCAGGGGCTGGTCTTTTATGCTTCAAGTGATTTACTAACAAATCAGTTGAGCCAGACCTAAACGTGAACATCAGTCAATTTCTGTCTGATTCTTTGCAGAATCAGCTGAATGGCCCTGATTTCAACACATAAAATAAACAGAGAAAACAATTTAAAACGTTACACATTAAAAGGTTTTGTCGCATCCGGTTAAGAAACGGCGGTAATGATTTCACCCAGTGTTTTATCACTGGTACGTTATGCCTGTAAAGTAACCCCTAAGTGAATCCAAGACAAAAGGGCTAACTTCACCCAAACTCTCACTCCGAAGTGTCACAAGGAAGAAAAGGAAAATTTCCTCGGTGACGTTTGTCGTGAGATGAGCGAGGATGACGAAAACAAAAGTAAATAAACAAACCTCCGTGCGGTCGCATCGTCGCGATCCGTTTTTATTTCAATCGTTTTCGTCGGTTTTGGGTGCTTTTTCGGAAGAAAGGCACCCTTCGGTAGTGAATTTGAGTCTTCCCCGCGGAAAGAAGACCAAATTTAGTGACGTAGTAGCACAGAAGGATGTTTTAAAAGTGATTCTGCCTCCGCTGAGGCCAAATTTATCTACCTCGAAGAGGTTTGTTTACATCCCACCTTTGGGAAAGAATAATTATTGAATTTTAATTAGGTCTGAAACCGACCTGAATAATACTGTACTGTGTGTACCGTATAGTGTAATAGTTTTTAAAGGGAGAAAGTTTATCAGTGGCTACCATGGAATCATTGTGAAATGTTTGTTTTTTTCGGTTTGTGTTGAGGGGGGCTAAAATTACTTCCCGTGACTACCTATGTATGTGATTTGGATGGGTGGAGTTACGCCGGTTTTATAAGATTAGCCGGCCAGAATCCCAGTTTTTTTCCGTTCAGGTCAGCTAGTTCGTACGAGGAAGCGCCTCGCCGGTGTACTATTTTTGCTGGTAAGTATTGTGGGCCTAATTTTGCATTGTAGTAAGCGATTGCGTCCGATTGTTTGGTATTGCGACGGTAAACAAGCTGACCCACTTCAAAGGGTTTAGCAAACCTACGGTGTCGCAGATTGTATTGATGACGGACTGCTTCACTAGCTTTTTGGAGATTTTTCTCAACAATTTTTCGAATTTTTATTAATCTTTCATGTCTTTCTTTCAGATCATCCTCCGAGTCGCCCAAGGTTCCTATGAAGTCTTCTCCCATGGCCATTTCGTTCCCGTAGATGACGAAGAATGGACTGAATCCAGTAGAGGAGTGAATAGTGGTATTGAGAACCTTTTCAATATCGGAAACACGGACATCCCAAGTGCGCTGGTCGGTTCTAGCATACGCACGAATAGCCGTATTGATTGAACGGTTCACACGTTCTACCGGGTTTGCCTGAGAATGATATTTTGTATTTAACCAATGTGTAATTCCACTTTCTTTTAGGAACTGACCAAACTCTTTCGAGACGAAGGTGGGAGCGTTATCGCTCAGGAGTACCTCGGGACATCCGTGACGGTTGAACCACTGCTCACGTAAAATTTTGCAAAGGGAGCTGCTTTGGATTTTCTGCACTGGTACCAACATCACATACTTGCTGTAGACGTCGAGAACGACGAGCAAGTGTTGGTACCCTCGTTTGCTTCTGGGTAGGGGCCCTATATAGTCTACTGAAATCATCCTCCATGGCGAATTTGATATTCGCGCCTGACCTAGTTCAGGCTGAACCGGAACGAAGGGGGCTTTAATCTCCTTGCATGTTCCGCACTGCTGAAGAAACTTTCGAACTTGAGATGCCATATTTGGCCAGAAATATCGAAGTTTGATTTCGTGAAGAGTTTTATCAAATCCCACATGCAGGAGGTTTTCATGCGTCTTTTCTATTACATCATGCCGGCACTCCGGAGCTGGGATAAGTTTCCAACTAAACCGAGAGTCACAAGGAATTTCTCCGGCTTGAACGAACTTATAAAGTTGCCCATTTTCGACTCTAAAGTCGCAATAATCGTCAGGGTTCCCGATTACCTTGGATTTCAGATCGCAATACCAGTCCGACCGCGTCACTGCTGATACTTCGGCTACTGCACGAGACAGCGCGTCCGGAACAATGTTGTCTTTCCCCTTCCGATGTTCGATAGTCATATCGTAAAGTTGGAGCTCCAAGCTCCAGCGGCTAAGGCGTGAACCAGTCCTCCATTTGGTTTTCATAATCCAGGTAATCGCTGAGTTATCGGTGACTAGTCGAAAATGGTAACCTTCAAGATATCCCCGGAAGTTATCTATCGCCAGAACTACAGCGAGCCCTTCTTTTTCGGTGGCGTGATAGTTCCGTTGCGGTGTTGTTAATTTGTGGGAATAATAGGCCACTACCTTTTCACCATCGGGATGCTGTTGCGCAAGCACGGCTGCTACTGCGGTGTCGCTGGCATCGGTTTGTAGAACGAATTCCTTGGAAAAATCAGGTGGTACTAAAATGGGAGGGGTGATCAACAATTCCTTGATTTCTAGGAAAGCTTTTTCCGTCTCGGAGTTCCAGCTTATTGTTTTGGTTTTTGTTTTAAGCAGATTGGTAAGAGGTGCTGTCACCTCGCTGAAATGATGAATGAAGCGCCGATAGTAACCGCACATCCCCAAGAACCGACGAAGCTTCGTAATAGTAATCGGTCTCTCGTAGTCAAGGATGGGTTGAATTTTCTCTGGGTTGACCTTCAATCCATCGCGGGAAAGGAAATACCCAAGAAATTTTAGCTGCGGAACTCCGAACCGAGACTTTTCCAAATTAACTGTAAGATTGGCTTTGTTTAAGCAGTCGGCCACTTCCTTTAACAGTTGTACGTGGTGCTCAAAGGTTTCGCTTACGATAATTATGTCGTCAAGATAAACGAAAACGTACGGTTCAAGCTTCCCACGACCAAGTACTTGGTCCATTAACCTGGCAAGAGTTGCTGGGCTATTGACAAGTCCAAATGGTAATCGGGTGAATTGAAACATACCCCGACCAGGAACACTAAAGGCCGTGTATTTTCTACAATCCTTAGCCAGGGGAACTTGAAGAAAAGCTTCTTTTAAATCGATGGTGGAGAGGAACCGGGCTTTCGGAAGACTGCCCAATATTCGGCCTGGATGTGGTAGTGGATAGGCATCACGTACTGTGCGCTCGTTGAGGGGTCTTGCGTCTAAGCAAAGGCGGACAGAGCCATCCTGCTTTGACACAGCTACGATGTTCAATGACCAATCGGAATCGGACTCTTCTATAATACCCATCGAACGCCATCTATCTACCTCACTCCAAACTTTTGCCAGTTTATTCGGGTTCATCTTATAGGGATACCGGATTACTGGATCTTTTCCGTGGAATTCCTCCTTTATTATGATTCTGTGCTCGGCCAAAGTTGTGGTGTTCAATTTTCTCGGCGTGATGCCCTGAAAAAGGGACTTGATATCTTCCATTCGTTCAGCTTGGTCTGGTGTGAGGGTTGACTCATCTGAGTGTTTTTCAGCATCCTTGATCGAAACGGGATCCACCAAAGCACAGTCATGTAATTCTGGAGTAATGCCGAATGCTTGCCAAAAGTCCATTCCTAGAAGACAATCTACGCTTAAATCTTCGACAACCAGGGTATCAACGACCTTCGTCATATCTTTGAAAGTGAAAGGCAAGTAACATTGCCCCTTAACCGGTATATTTTGACCACTGGCCGAACGTAATTTGCACGGGCGGTCGAGATCTTTCAAAGCAGCAGAAGAAATTCTCCGCAATTGTTGCATACTCATAACAGTAGCATTGCTGCCGCTGTCGAGCAAGGCTGGAAATTCACAGTCGTGAACTTCGACTCTGACAAACGGTCGATTGTCCAAAGGGGGATTGAAAATCAGGGTCTGTGCTGTCGCATGGTCATTGTAGTCTTCTTGGCAAGAAGGTCGAAAAATCTCGAAAACTTCTGGTGGTATCACTAGGTGTTCGATGGAGCGCGGTTGAGGTCCCAATTGCGACTTCAATTGGACCTGATTCCGTTTTTTAGGCAATAGGGACACCGAGGAGCCTCGAATCCTTTAAATCCACAGAGTACGCAGAAAATACGTTTCTGTTTGGAACAATCTTCGTGATCATGCCCTTTAATTCCGCAATTATAGCAAACCCCGAGGCTTGGGGGCCGGTGTTGGTCTACTAGAGATTCCAAACAGATGACGGATTTTTGCGGTTGCGCAGATTTTGAATTTTGGTTGGATTTCTCCGAGAGATTTTTCCCTTCCTGATGCGGCTTTCTAACGGAATCCTGATCATGATTGGAAGATAATTTCTTACTCTGTGACGAAGATCCAGAGGCACTCTTGTTGTAAAATATTTTAGGCTTAGCTCCTTTGGGGTTTCCGTTTTGCTGAGAATGATTCGTTTTCGAAGCACCATACGCAGGTCTTTCGAAAACTGCAGCCGCTTCCTTTGAACTCCCAAATACTTTATGGTAGATTGGCGTTCTTGAAGCGTCAATCGCTTTACCAAGGCCCAAGAGTTCAGCCAACGTGTTCACTGGTTTTGAAATAAGCATCTGCTTGTATTCAGGTTTCAGATTCCGTTTGAGTAGTTCGAGCTTTTCGCTCGGAGGCAGTGGTGTGGTCATGGCCCGAAAGATTGACTCCATTTCCAGATAAAACTGCTGGAAGGATTCATTCCGTTGTTGGCGTCGCTGGGACGCTTTCATCTTTAGCGTGGCATCCAGTTCTGGGTGGACGAAGTTCGCCTTTAACTCGCATACAAGATGATTCCAGTTGAACAATCGTTTTTGCGACCGCATTGCCATGTACCATGCCAGAGCGTTGCCGGTGAACAAATGCATAGCCGAATTGAATAATTCCTCTTGCGAAATCTGTTCCGACTCCGCATAATGGTGAACAGATTCTAAAAACTCATTCAGTCCAGTCCCTTCATCATTCCCAGCGTATTTTTGAATTTTCCAATCGGCCACTCGTTGGGGTCGACGGTAGTATGTCGGTGGTTCAACCGATCCTACACTTCCCCTAGGGTTCGGAAAAGTATAGTTCGGGGGCATAGTTTGTTTGAAATGGTTCTGAGAATGATAGCCAGGCTGACCGAAGTTGTCCCACGAACCAGAGCGTGCCAAGTTTTGATCATTTTGGTTTGGTGGAAATAGGTTGATTGGTTGTCTGGAAGTGGACGGGTGAACATCAATAAAATCTGGTTGTTCTGGAGCTTCATCTGGTCCAAGAACAACCCTATTGGATGATGAATCTTGTACGACATCTGAAACAAAATTTTTCATGGCTAGCTGCAAACCTGAAACCGTGTTGCGAAGCTCTTCCACTTCCTGATTAGTTTTCTTAAGATCAGCAGCAATTTTTGAAATGGCAGTTATCTCGCTACCGAGACTGGTTACAGCGTGTTGGAGAGAGTTAATTCGCAAACCGCTACGTGACTCGTTTACCGAGATTTGATCCTGCACATTTCTAATCTCCGCCCTAATTTGAAGTAAGACATTCAAAAGATCTTCTGTTTTGTCGCTTGGATTTCTATTCGTTTGTTTCTCCTGGTTTCGAGAAGTAATGTTTCGATTATTATTTGGTTCAGGCAAATCAGTATTTCCAGTTTCTAACTGTAATTCTTCTTCTTCGTCTCCTCTTTCTTCTTCTACTACTACTTCCTCTTCTTCTTCTTCTTCTTCAATTTCTCCCCCGTTAGTTGGCTGAGAAAAGGCAACACTATCCCCGAAGTGAAACTCATATAAAGCGATTATTTCTTGTAAGCATTTCCTCATTACTAAATATTCATCCCCTATGACATATTTTTCCAAGAGTTGAAGTCGATTTCCCAAATGAAGCAATCGGCTACGGTAAATCTCCTTGTTTGGGCACCTATATTGAAGATCTTCCCTAATGGACTCAAACTTCCCACGACATGTTTCAAATTCCGCTTGAGCATCCCCATTGAACACACGAACAACATTAGAGGATTGCTCCAATTCGTCGGTCAAAAATCTCCTCAAACGACGACGTCTTTGTGACCCCACTTTATCTGACTCATGAGGGAGGACAACACAACGCGAGGCTAATTCAAAGTCAACTTCATCGAGAGGCAGATGGTCTACGCGTAGATGCAAATACGCCTCATTGAACTCCGTCAACGTCAACGGTTTGCGTGCCATGCCGATGGATTATCCGAACAGTGATTCAAAATGCAAAGCTGAATAAAAAAAACTTGCAAACTGTTGAGTAAAGTATGAACACGGTAAGAACCAATTTTCATTCATTGACGATTCCCAATGATTTTAGATTTTCAAATGTTGCGAATGCCAACCGGATCCAGCTAAGACGTCTGAACAACCCCGCTCTGAGAACAAAGTGGCCCGAGATGACGACAAATCGTTCCGTAGGGGAAGAAGTAAAGCGAATCGGTGATTAGGAATAACAGAAAAATGTACGATAATTAGTATTAAACGAGTCGCGAATATTGCGAAAAACCTCACCACTGTTTATTCCACCCAAATCCAACTTTGGTGGAAGTATCCCACGCTCGGAAGAAAAAATATTCCTTAAGAATATTTTTTCCTGTGTGTTTTTAAGTTGGGCGCCAATTGTAAGTTGCGTCTTACCTGCTAGCCTTTCGCTAGTCCGATTTACCCCCGGCGGGCGTTTGCGAGCGGAATATTTCCCCCAAAGACGTTCGGATTTGGTGGTTTTAAAAAATATATTGAAAGGAAAAGAATAAGCTGTTTAAACGTGTATTCACCTATCCTGTTTCCCCTTACCGACGATCCGATGTCACTCGTTGGGGCCCTTCGACGATGATGGCGGCGGCTGCTTTACTGGTCTCGTTGGTTTGTCCACAATAACGTTGCTGCCTACACAGCGGTCCTTGGCGTTTAGCGGAGGGGATGAGCCAGGCTCCTTTGTCGGAACCCCCTCGGCGACGGCGGTGACAGAGCACCGAACCACCTACTCGCCGTAGATGGTCCTTGGCAGTCACCACGATGACTACCCAGGCGAACGCACCCTCGGTTCAGCCTGCTTCGTCTCTCCTTGGCGATAAGCTGCGGCGGCGAGAGGACTCTATTGGCTGAGCCACCACAGCGAAGACGGTGAGTGTTTGACGGATCCTTGGGATTTAGCCAGTGGAGCGATAGAATCCTTAATAGTTAGCTCCACTTTGCTGGCGATCCAACACCCTAGTGTGCCACAGTTCACGGACTACGGCCGGCTTAATTCGGGGAACACTTTTGTTCACTCCCAATGGTTCTGGGGATGGTTCCTCCAGCGAACGCGCGCCACGGAAACGGCACAAAAACTCACTCTTCTACACACAAAACGATCCGGGTCAAAACGCGTCCTATCGCTTACGCAGTCCGTAACTTTCTCCTCTTATTTTCGACAGACAATCCAAAATTCTACAAAGACGTGCCGCCATCCTTTAACTGCCATAGCTTTATTCGTGATGTTTACTCCGTTTTTTTGCGGCACGAGGGAAAACAGGACCTAACTTTAATACAAACGCGATACAATTTAAACCGATAATTTTAACCCTAAATTCTAAGCCTACTAACATAATGATTTGAATAAAATGTAAAACAAAAACAACAAATTAAAATATTTACAGATTTAACAGTGGTGAGTATGTTGCTGAGCGTGTGATGTCAACAAAAACAAAACATAACAGACACGGAACACGGTCATGGAAAACAAACGAATATTCTTATGTTTAATTGTCGCCCTAGACGAGGGTTACATCATAAGGCGTGTAATGAGAATTATACAACTATCGTATCTAAAACAATCTTCTAGATTGAAACATCACACAACACGTTTCATAAGGTTGAAGTATGAAATTCAAACCGATTCCTTGTGGCTAAATTTCATAAGGTTTTTGAATTAACTTCGTTAGGGTTTTTTTCACCAGTATACATTCGCGCTTCATTCTACTCAGTGTTCCCACACTCTCTTCCCCCCCCTCCCCCTTCACTTAGCTGTTGAAAGTTCGGTAAAAAATTGCTGAATACTGTAAAATATTCAAAGTGTGTATAACTCTGTCACGCAGTATTTATTCAAGATTCAAGGTCGGTATCGTGTTCGAAAGAAATTTCTTTTTCTATCCCAAACCCATGTTAAATTTCGTTAACTGAAACGGAAAAGTAAAAAATCGAAAAGAAATTTCTGCAGCAGTATCCACCTGAAAAGAACGAAAAATAAAATTGGAATTTGTAAGGCTTCCACGCAAACTAATGGGAGCTGTCACTTTTACTTTCGGAAAAATATTCCGCTCGATTATTCCGTAAGTGAAGGTGACATTTCGTGCCATGCAGATTAATTGTCAAAATTCCGCTACTTAATATTGGACAAAACCCGCTGCCGGCGTCGGTGGTGTAGTGGTAAGCGTGACTGCTACTTGGCACCCCAGTAGTGTCTGGGTTCAATCCCAGTCGACGTCGGTGGTTTTTCTGAGGCGAAAAAAATCTGGTCACGTCTTCCTTCAGAAGGGAAGTAAAGCCGTTGGTCCCGGTTCATATTCATGAGTCGTTAGGTAGGGTCCAGGTGGTGGAGTCGTCTTCCTGGCGTCGGTGATTGTCACCATGTGAGGAAATAGTCCGACGAAAAATAAAGATTAAAAAAAAAAAAATATTGGACAAAATTCCGTAACTTCCCTACTTTTTAAGTCGATACTGGCCTTCAAGAAATATTCTCAAAATTGTTTATGGCTACAGAAATACATTACTTTATTGGGTTTTCTCTGATATATTCCCAATACATATATGTACGTTAATGCAAATTTTGATTTAGAAACATTATTTTCTGCATGTTCTTTGGCGTCAACCTGCCGCGTCTGTCACTGCATATCTGTCCAGCTTTTGAAAAAATCCTCTCACAGGGAACGGAAGATGCTGGAATGCACAGAACTATTTGATATAGCCTGGGATATAAGGCTCTCCTTTCTTCCCACTATAGCAATGAGTCGCCTACTCTCGGCATATGTGGTTCGGCTAAGTATTTATCAATCTCTACAATAGCAGCAACTGACGGATCATGCGAAGCTTGCAGCTTCCCAACAAGCGCGTCAAACTCCTCCCATACGGACGATCGTTTGTCATCGTTTGTGGATTTATCTTGTTGTTCCACAGATGTCTGTACTATTGAAGTAATTCTTAGCTTCCTTATCAACGACTGATATGCATGGTTGTATTTGCTGTCGTCTCCAAACCATTGCTTTTTGAATCGAGGATCTAGTAACATTGATTGAGCTAGTTCATTTGACTTAGTCCAAAAATCGCTCCGTCAACCCCGCAGTGAGTTGATCACAGAGTTTTCCAATGATTTCAGGAATTGACTTTTCTCGCTCTATATACTGCCGTACATGTCAAATCATCAATCGCGGAAGTACAGCAGTTTTAGCATTGACTAACTCTAAGACCAGTAGGTCCCGAACAAATACGATATTTTTCTTGGCTCAGTCAGTACTAGCACATCGGTCCCAAGCTCGGTCCCAAGCTCAATGATTCGCCCCTAACAACGTAGCTCACACCAACACATTCTCAAATGTTGTGTCAAAATAACACAGTAAATCAAAACAACAACCACGATACTAGTACCGGAAGGTACCGAAAAGCGCAAGAATTATTGCAAGGTACAGACTGCAAGGTATACTTCGGACCTAGGGGTTCTACAACAGTGAACCAATTTCAAATCGCTAGTTGCACATTGATTGTTGGTTTTAGATAGAGATACCGTTTTTTCTCCAGATATTTCAACAGTTACGTCGTAGAACATTTTTTAAATCTTCACTGAATGTTCGATTGCCATCCAATCATGAGATTCCAAGGACATATTAGAATCCATAAGTGCTAAAGTAGATACAACAGCCTCCTTATTGAGTAGTTATCGATCCAGCATATCATAAGTGGCATTCCAACGAGTTGGAACGTCTTGTTTTAATTTTAATTCGGGCATGTTCAATTTTCGCTGCATTTCTTGAAGCTTGCTGAGGGCATGGCTACTTTGTTTAAAATATTGAACAATCGCTTTGGATTAATCGACAATGACCTTTACAGATATGGAAATGGCTGTTTGGACGACTAGGTTGAGCGAATGTGCAAAACACCCTATATGACGCACCGTGAGTAGTGTGGCGTTTAACTTCATATTTGCTGCATTATCAGTTACGAGAGCTGTTATTTTATAATTTATAGAAAACCGTGTCAAAACTGCCGTTATCCATGCAGAAATATTTTCCGCCGTATGTCTTTCGGAAAATTCCGAACACTCTAATAACATAGATTTGAGCATCGTGTTTGAGTCAAAAAAATTAGCAGTCAATGCGTAAAAGCTTGTGTTTGTGATACTAGTCTGAACTAGAACTAGGAACTAGAACTGAATGTCATTTGATCTGCTACGTTGGATAGACATGGGTTTGATTATATCAACAAAATTCAATGACTGAGGGGCTGATTGTGGACGCGCAGGCGGTCTAGATGATGAAGCACTTACGGTGACTCTATTTTCTTCTGTCCCAGTCACGGTTGATTCCTGTGTTGCACCGAGTTGTCCACTAGATGCCTTGTATTGCATTGTATACCTTCCAGCTGGCGTGGATCGTATGCCTCTATCATTGGATATTGTTGGATGTATGGTGGATAGATGCCGTCATAAATTTCCCGTCGAGCCTCCGGACAATGCTAGCGATTTTTTTGCAGTAGTGCACGTTCCTGACACTTCACCATTTCCATCACATTTGCGATCAAAATGATACCAAATCGCACTTGAACTGATAAACGACATAGTCTAAAGAAGACAATAATTTTTTTTTTCATTTTCAATTCCATCAGTTCTACTTTCAACTACCATAGAGCCAATATCGAACATTTATGGAATACAACTTTGATCCTAATGTTCCATTGCAAACAAGAAATGAAATTAATAATGCTCTTGAATCTCTGGCTTTCTAAATAAATTGAGCAAGAGCTGCTTCAGTGCCAAAATGCGAGGTTAAATTCGATTCAGTTATAATTGATGACGATCTTCAGCTCTTGATTCGTCTGAAAAATATCCGTAGGCGTCAATATCAAAGAACACGTGATCCCGCTATGAAAGTCTTATGGCGAGATTTACAAAAACAAATTAAAAAACGCTTCTCTGCCCTGAGGAACAAACATTTTGAAAATAATGTGTCAAAATTAGATCCAAGCTCCAAACCTTTCTGGAAACTCTCTAAAATATTGAAAAAACCTCAAAAGCCTATACCAGCGCTTAAGGAAGGTGATAAAATTTTGCTCACAAATGCGGAAAAAGCTCAAAAACTTGTTAAGCGGTTTGAGAGCTCTCATAATTTCAGTTTGGATCTTACAAGTCCTATTGAGGTTAGGTTTCCAGGGAGTATCTGAGTATTTTCTCACAAGAAAATATTTTTGATGATTCTTGGGGAACTGATTTGGATGAAGTAAAAACTATAACTAAAAAATTTCAAAATATGAAAGCACCAGGTGATGATGGAATTTTCTATATCCTAATCAAAAAACTCCCTGAGAGTACTTTGTCTTTCTTGGTAAAACTATTTAACCGATGTTTTCATCTGGCATACTTTCCAGATAAATGGAAAAATGCAAAAGTCGTACCTATTTTGAAGCCTGACAAAAATCCGGCTGAAGCTTCTAGCTACCGACCAATCAGTTTGCTTTCTTCAATAAGTAAGCTTTTTGAAAAAATAATTTTGAATAGAATGATGCTTCACATCAATACAAACTCAATTTTTGCTGATGAACAGTTTGGATTCCGCCATGAGCATTCAACTACGCATCAACTTTTGAGAGTTACAAATTTAATTCGTTCAAACAAAGCTGAAGGCTGCTCCACTGGAGTTGCTCTTCTAGACATAGAAAAAGCATTCGACAGTGTTTGGCATGAAGGTTTGATTGCGAAACTGAAAAAGTTCAATTTTCCGCTTTATATCATGAAATTAGTTCAAAACTACTTAACTGATAAAACTTTGCAAGTAAATTATCAGAATTCTAAATCTGATCAATTGCCTGTTAGAGCTGGTGTTCCTCAAGGTAGCATTCTTGGGCCAATACTTTATAACATTTTCACTTGAGATCTCCCGGATTTACCTCAGGGCTGTCAAAAATCTTGGTTTGCTGATGACACAGGCATTTCCGCTAAAGGAAAAAGTCTTCGTGTTATATCCAGGAGGCTACAAAAAAGCTTGGACATTTTTACAGATTATTTTTAAAAATGGAAGATTTCTCCTAATGCTTCCAAAACTCAACTTATAATATTCCCACACAAGCCTAGAGCTGCATTTTTGAAACCAAGTAATAGTCATATGGTCACCACAGCCATTCAAGCTTGAATCTCAGCGTGTGTAAAATTCAGCAACCGTCAATTCAAAAAAAATCGCCAAATGACAATAAGCAACTAGCAAAAAGCAAATCTGTCAGTTTTGTTGTCGCTATGTGGCATCTAATTTTACGTCAAAACATCGTGTCAATATCGGATGGCGTGTGGCGAACGTCGGCGTGATATGTTGACATGCTAGCAGATGCCGCAACTTCGCCACATCAGTGGGCACCTTGACTAAGTGTACTACGTGGCGTTAGTGAAGAAGCGATTGCTAACGCTAGCAATTGCTACAGGTTTGAAAATGTACACAAAGTCCAAAAACAACAAAAAAATATAACCAACAAAACAATAATCACCACCGTTTTCCCGCCAACCCAACAAGGACTACTATTCCACAAAAAAAAAATTAAAATTAAAAAACCACCAAAAAAAAAAGGGGTTGTTATGTATCTTAAAAATGAAAAATATCACTTTTTTCTGAACAAATTTGAGTTACTAACTATTAATTGTATTGTTTCACTATTGTTGAAAATTCTAGCATATGGGGTGTATAGTAGATCTATTGTAATTACAATGTGCATTTTAGATTTGTCTCATACGCGAACAGTAAGATTCATCGTCGGCAATACAATTTGTTGTTATTGTATATTATTGAATTGTTATTGTATCGTTATTTTTATCCGGGTATCGATTAATTTTGTTCTTGCTTAAACGTCTGTCTGTGTGGTCACTATGAACGGACTTCCAATTTCTTAGTCAAATCAAGTAAAATATCTTGGACTGATACTTGATCAAAAATTAACTTTTAAAGATCACATTGAGGGCATTCAAGCCAAATGTAATAAATATATAAAATGTTTATATCCTCTTATAAACAGAAAATCCAAACTTTGTTTGAAGAACAAACTTCTAATATTCAAACAAATTTTTAGACCGGCCATGCATTATGCTGTGCCAATATGGTCTAGTTGTTGTGCTACTAGGAAAAAAGCACTTCAAAGGATTCAGAACAAAGTTCTGAAAATGATTTTGAAGCTGCCACCCTGGTTCAGTACTATTGAATTACATAGAATTTCAAACGTTGAGACTCTAGAAGAAATGTCCAACAAAATAATTCATAATTTTAGACAAAAATCATTGCAGTCTTCAATTGCAATGATCAATTCTCTCTATAGATAAGAACTAGTTTTAAGAAATCAATAATTATTCTTACACGCAGGCAAAAGGAACCCTGTTAAAAATACTGAATAGACAAGGTAAAAATAATATTAACACAATTAGATATAAATGATAGCATATAAGGTTGAAATGTTAATTACTTAGCAGGATCACCTAGGTTAATAAATGAATGTTAATAAATGTAAAATTTGGAATAAATAAAGAGTTTGAGCGAGAGTTTAGCGATTTGAAATTGGTTCAATGTTGTAGAACCCCTAGGTTCGAAGTATACCTTGCAGTCTGCACCTTGCAATAATTCTTGCGCTTTTCAGTACCTTCCGGTACTAGTATCTTGGTTGTTGTTTTGATTCACTATGTTATTTTGACACAACATTTGAGAATGTGTTGGTGTGAGCTACGTTGTAAGGGGCGAATCATTGAGCTTGGAACCGAGCTTGGGACCGATGTGCTAGTACTGACTGAGCCAAGAAAAATATCGTATTTGTTCGGGACCTACTGGTCTTATACTTATGACAGACATACAACGCTGACCGTTGTACGAACTGTCAAATACTTTCATCCAGTTCCAAAAAACACGTACTAGACTAAAGGAGTACAACGCTGTACGTTGTATGTCTGTCCCAAGCCACCAACCACCATTAATTGTTAATGTTTTAACCCCCCCCACACCTCACCCCCCCCCCCCATTTTTCCCCCTTTGTTTTGTTTGCTGTGTTATTTTAACAGATATTTAAAGTTTGTTCTTTGGTTCTTTTTAGGGGCGTTTTTAATTTTGGCCCCCCTCCCTGTTCTCCCTACCCCCAAAAAAAAATCGTATTTGTTCGGGACCTACTGGTCTTAGAGTTAGTCGATGGTTAGTCTATGGTTATCACAAAGAATAATGATTGTTAGAATTAAAAAAACCATTGCTCAAATTGAAAAGTTGCGTTGGTTCTTTTTCGTAGAAAGCGGGTTGCTTTCACAACAAAAACGTTCAAACTGTCAAATCAAAATTTTCCTGCTTGGTACATTTAAAAGTTGAAACTTTCAAAACGAATTGTAGAACTGTCAAATCGAAAACGTGGCATCGTTGAAAATGAAAGCAAATTAAGTTTATTCCAAAATAAACTTTCAACGAGAAAGTTTCGTGTAATAAAAATTAAAACATGCCATTTGGATTGAATTAAAAATAGTTTAAAACGTTTATTTTTCAGATAAATTGTAATCACCCAGAAAGCGTGGCATGAAAGCAGGTTAATCAAGATGAAAGTGCCGTGCAATTAAAATAAAAGTATGATGTTTGGAATGAAATAAAAAAAATTTCTGTCATAAAAAGCTTCTTTTAGATAACTTTTACAGCATGCTTCAGACAAACTGCAGGTAGTCTGTCTGACCGATTCTATCTAACACATAATTGCTAAGGATTCTTATATGGAAGTCGTAAAATGTCCGCGTTCGTCCATTCGTATGGCAATCCGCATTCGTCCATTCGAATGGCAATCCGCATTCGTCCATCCTCGCGCAGTTCTGACAACAACTCGGCTAAAAGGTGCTCCGATGGTACTCCCAAATTATAAATGATACGAACAAATTCCTGCAATGTTTGTTCCGTGCGCAGTGATGTGATCGACCAGCGATTGTAGCATATCTATCGGATTCCATTATCCGCCTTTACCTGGAAATAATAGAAGCAAAAGAATTACTCACTTTCCGAAACTACTTAAATTGAAAAGACTGCCGACGTACTTATTTTTACAGAAAATTAACACGAAAAAACCATTTTCCTCGCAATTTTCACACAACGCTTATGAAAGCGGACGGGAGCAACGAATAACGCAGTAGATGCGAACGGACAGCAACATTTAAAAATTTCAAACGACGACGACGACGACTTGCTTTGTGTTGGTGGATTTGACAGTTCTACAATTTTCATTGTAAAGGCCAGTATCGACTTAAAAAGTAGAGAGGTTACGGAATTTTGTTTAATAATACCAAGCGGAATTTTGACAATTGATCTGCATGGGACGAAATGTCACCTTCACTTAAGGTCGGTATCGTGTTCGAAAGAAATTTCTTTTTCTATCCCAAACCCATGTTAAATTCCGTTTACTGAAACGGAAAAGTAAAGAATCGAAAAGAAATTTCTGCAGCAGTATTCACTTGAAAAGAACGAAAAATAAAATTTGAATTTGTAAGGTTTCCACGCAAACTAATAGGAGCTGTCAATTTTACTTTCGGAAAAATATTCCGCTCGATTATTCCGTAAGTGAAGGTGACATTTCGTCCCATGCAGATCAATTGTCAAAATTCCGCTTGGTAATATTAAACAAAATTCCGTAACCTCTCTACTTTTTAAGTCGATACTGGCCTTTACGGAATAATCGATTGGAATATTTTTCCGAAAGTAAAATTGACAGCTCCTATTAGTTTGCGTGGAAACCTTACAAATTCAAATTTTATTTTTCGTTCTTTAAGGCCAGTATCTACTTGAAAAGTAGAGAGGTTACGGAATTTTGTTCAATATTACCAAGCGGAATTTTGACAATTGACTTGCATGGAACGAAATGTCACCTTTCCCAAAAAAACCCCCTTTTTCCTTACCCTCCCACCCCAATTTTTTTTTTTTTTTTTTCTTTTTTTCTTCCCACAATTTTTTTCCTTTTTTTTTTTTTCCTCCTCAATAAAAAAAAACAACACAAGGTGGGGGAGAAAAAAAAAAAATTTTTTCAAACACAATCCCGACTTTTCCAATGAAAACCTCCGCCGAAATTTCTTTTTCGTTTTTTTACTTTTCCGTTTCAGTAAACGGAATTTAACATGGGTTTGGGATAGAAAAAGAAATTTCTTTCGAACACGATACCGACCTTAAAAGAAAACACTTTTAAATTTACACACCGAACAAAAAAAAAACACTTTCAAATCAAACGAAGAATTTTCGTTGTAGATAATTTTACTTTCAATTTAATGAAAAATAAACACTTTTCAGAAATAGTGCAAAACTTTTAATAAAACAAGATTTATTTTTTGTGTGTATAGACGGTAGAAACCAAAATTCTACCAGAAATGTTGAAGATTCTGACTAAGGTAGTATAACCGCTCCAAAAATGGATTTTTTACAGAAATCATTAATCGATATGATTAAGGGCATCTTCAACGGCGATCCAAATCGTGGATCGTGCACCGGTGTTGTAAATTTTGTTTTATACTGGATCTATTTTGCATCATTTTAAAACTGGTATAGGTTTTGATCTATTTTTGCAGCAATTTGGAACAAGAAAAATACCGTTCCGAAACACTACGCGCTACTTGATAATACCAATTATTGTGTAAAGCTTTTACTAAACAATACTCAATTTTATTGAGTATATTCTGAGGTATATATGTGAGCCGAAAAGTAACCGTGTTTGCTGCGTTTGATGCTGGCGGCGGACAAAAAGTTGTGTTGTTCGCCTCGGATGCTAATAATTACCTCAAGTTGCTCCCGGTGCTAGTGAATCTCCTTTTCGTTTCATTCCTAAATAAAGAATGCTTGTCTTAGTTTTTTTTTCAGCCACCGCATTATCCGGAAAACGCTGGCTAGATGGAAATGCGGAGGTTCCAAGATTTCGAATAGTATTTCGATTGCTCGGAAATGAAAAGTAATGAAGTCTTCAAAATAAATAATCGGTTTATTGATACACTCAAAAAATAAGGAACCTTATATTTAAGTGCAATCACCTATAGATTTGGGCAAAGTGCAATGTTATTGCTCTGTATTGGTGCGGCACTTATTTTTTTATTAAATGTGGTCAATTAACCATAAGTGCAATAAATATATAGTCTTTAAGTTCAAGAGCTGAATAGATATTAATTATAGTGTACATGGATTGCATTAACTTGTCCTAGCAAAAATCAAATGAGTTTTTAATACGTTTTATGTGAAATGGTGCATGGATTTTATTTTTTCATAAAAAGTTTAGTATTGGACTTTTTATACTTTTCATGTAATAAAACGAAATGTGTGAATAAAAGAGGTTTTATTTGTACCATCATAAAAACTTCATCACTTTTTGAAGCTATCGCGTTCAGCTGCTCTTCTGCGGGAATGGCAAAAATGATCGGCAGATCTGAAATATTCACAATAAACACCGTTAACATGGCAAAGAAGAACATCTATAGTAATTTATTACCTTCAAAAAAATCAGTGACTTCCGCTGGCAAACCAAGTACCTAAACCACCACACGGTAAACTTTACTTTGCTTCTCCATTTTGCAGTTTTTTTTTCTTCTAGAACAATAAAGCAGCTGATTGTTTTTCGCGCACGGTTTTTTATTTCGTTTTAAGTGTGAAGATGGATAGAATAGGGCAAAGTGAAAACACACTTTAATGACATTTCTCGCTCCATTGAAAATTATGTGCGGACCATATCAGTCTCATTGGAAACGAACCTGTGTATTAAGTGACGGGTGTTAAAAATTATGTGCGGCAAATGAAAATCATACTGGCTCACATGATTTCAATTCGAAGCAAAAATTGACCGATTTAAGTGCCAATTTTAATAATAAAAATTATTGATTTATTTTCAGTGTAGAAACAAAAGAAACGCAATTTCATTCAACCGGCAGTATTGGCATTGATAAAGCCCGAAAGTAGAAGTATGGCCGACTGTCCAAAGCTGTTCCAATCGAACCGCCAAAACGCACTGACTATTTTTTTGCTCGGTTGGAACAACAACAATCAAGTTTTGTGGTGGAGTCGTGCATACTTTAACTGTAGGGCTTTCGTAAATCGAGCTTCCCGACCCACAATGTTGATTCATTCGGCTGAGGAGAGGGAACAAGCAAAAATAACAAAACATGCCTGTTGAAGGTTCTCGGTCGGTGTAATAGCCAGGAGAGAAAAAGAGCAAAATGAACGAACAACAGGCACAGCTCAGAAATGTGACAGCGCCAGCGGCTCATTTTTCTTGAGCCGTTCGTGATTCAAAACATTCAAAACCGTTCGTAGTGAGCTGCCGTTCACTCGTTTTGAAGACCCAGTTCTAATAAGCGGCTCGTGAGCGTTCGCCCATCTCTATCCGTCACGCAATGACGTCTAAAACAGGCGCAGAATCCGAAATTGTCGCTCGCGGAATTGTTGTTCTCGATCCAAACGTTGTGAAAAAAAAAGCCATGAAGTGGATTCCAATATTCAGGCCATCGGTCAGCTGGTTTCAGAGGTTCAGCTGGACGAAAAGTGTATCAACTCAATTATTTAGTAGATCCATTTCTTTAAGAAAATTAGGTAACATTTCCGTGTGAGAAAAAGAGAAGGAATATAATTCTACTCAGTCACTGAGTGGAACGGAACGGGAGTATACAATCCTGTTGCACTGTACTCCGGAAGACGTGGCCAACGTATTTAAAAGAATCGAATTTTAAATTGGTGATAAATTATAAGCATAATGAATCATATATAAATATGTATAGGTTAATAAAAAAAATTATTCTAATAAATAAATATGATAAAACAATGTACTTATTAATAAATATACTAATGAGAACATTATTTTTCAACGCATAATCTGAGGTCCATTCGAAGTGAACAGTCCTAGTACAATTCTAGTTCAAATGTGGACTTCAAGCGTCCTTCAACCAACTGCCAAAATTTGAAATGAACAGCTAGCTATTTTGACATTTTAAGTCCATCGGTTGTAACATCTGAAGTGCCATTGAAGTACGATTGTACTAGGACGGGAGGTACGATTGAAGTACGAACAGGGACTTGGTTACTTCAATCGTATATTCTGTCAAAATAACATAGCGAATCAAAACAAAAACAAAGATACTTGTACTAAAAGGTACTGAAAAGCGCAAGAGTGCAGGGCAAGGTGCAGACTGCAAGGTGTACTTCGGAACTAGGGGTTCTACAACAGTGAACCAGTTTTAAATCGCTAGTTGCTCATTGATTGTTGTTAGTACTAAGGGCATCTTCAACGGCGATGCAAATCGTGGATTGGATTTATTTTTTAGACAAAACGCAAAAAAATGGCTGCAACGGTGTTGTAAATTTTGTTTTATACTGGATCTATTTTGCATCATTTTAAAACTGGTATATGTTTTGATCTATTCTTGCAGCAATTTGGAACAAGAAAAATACCGTTCCAAAACACTACACGCTACTTGATAATACCAATTATTGTGTAAAGCTTTTACTAAACAATACTCAATTTTATTGAGTATATTCTGCGGTATATTTGTGAGCCGAAAAGTAACCGTGTTTGCTGCGTTTGATGCTGGCGGCGGACAAAAAGTTGTGTTGTTCGCCTCGGATGCTAATAATTACCTCAAGTTGCTCCCGGTGCTAGTGAATCTCCTTTTCGTTTCATTCCTAAATAAAGAATGCTTGTCTTAGTTTTTTTTTTCAGCCACCGCATTATCCGGAAAACGCTGGCTAGATGGAAATGCGAAGGTTCCAAGATTTCGAATAGTATTTCGATTGCTCGGAAATGAAAAGTAATGAAGTCTTCAAAATAAATAATCGGTTTATTGATACACTCAAAAAATAAGGCACCTTATATTTAAGTGCAATCACCTATAGATTTGGGCAAAGTGCAATGTTATTGCTCTGTATTGGTGCGGCACTTATTTTTTATTAAATGTGGTCAATTAACCATAAGTGCAATAAATATATAGTCTTTAAGTTCAAGAGCTGAATAGATATTAATTATAGTGTACATGGATTGCATTAACTTGTCCTAGCAAAAATCAAATGAGTTTTTAATACGTTTTATGTGAAATGGTGCATGGATTTTATTTTTTCATAAAAAGTTTAGTATTGGACTTTTTATACTTTTCATGTAATAAAACGAAATGTGTGAATAAAAGAGGTTTTATTTGTACCATCATAAAAACTTCATCACTTTTTGAAGCTATCGCGTTCAGCTGCTCTTCTGCGGGAATGGCAAAAATGATCGGCAGATCTGAAATATTCACAATAAACACCGTTAACATGGCAAAGAAGAACATCTATAGTAATTTATTACCTTCAAAAAAATCAGTGACTTCCGCTGGCAAACCAAGTACCTAAACCACCACACGGTAAACTTTACTTTGCTTCTCCATTTTGCAGTTTTTTTTTTCTTCTAGAACAATAAGATGGATAGAATAGGGCAAAGTGAAAACACACTTTAATGACATTTCTCGCTCCATTGAAAATTATGTGCGGACCATATCAGTCTCATTGGAAACGAACCTGTGTATTAAGTGACGGGTGTTAAAAATTATGTGCGGCAAATGAAAATCATACTGGCTCACATGATTTCAATTCGAAGCAAAAATTGACCGAGCAGTGCCAATTTTAATAATAAAAATTATTGATTTATTTTCAGTGTAGAAACAAAAGAAACGCAATTTCATTCAACCGGCAGTATTGGCATTGATAAAGCCCGAAAGTAGAAGTATGGCCGACTGTCCAAAGCTGTTCCAATCGAACCGCCAAAACGCACTGACTATTTTTTTGCTCGGTTGGAACAACAACAATCACGTTTTGTGGTGGAGTCGTGCATACTTTAACTGTAGGGCTTTCGTAAATCGAGCTTCCCGACCCACAATGTTGATTCATTTGGCTGAGGAGAGGGAACAAGCAAAAATAACCTGTTGAAGGTTCTCGGTCGGTGTAATAGCCAGGAGAGAAAAAGAGCAAAATGAACGAACAACAGGCACAGCTCAGAAATGTGACAGCGCCAGCGGCTCATTTTTCTTGAGCCGTTCGTGATTCAAAACATTCAAAACCGTTCGTAGTGAGCTGCCGTTCACTCGTTTTGAAGACCCAGTTCTAATAAGCGGCTCGTGAGCGTTCGCCCATCTCTATCCGTCACGCAATGACGTCTAAAACGGGCGCAGAATCCAAAATTGTCGCTCGCGAAATTTCGGTTCTCGATCCAAACGTTGTAAAAAAAAGCCATGAAGTGGATTCCAATATTCAGGCCATCGGTCAGCTGGTTTCAGAGGTTCAGCTGGACGAAAAGTGTATCAACTCAATTATTTAGTAGATCCATTTCTTTAAGAAAATTAGGTAACATTTCCGTGTGAGAAAAAGAGAAGGAATATAATTCTACTCAGTCACTGAGTGGAACGGAACGGGAGTATACAATCCTGTTGCACTGTACTCCGGAAGACGTGGCCAACATATTTAAAAGAATCGAATTTTAAATTGGTGATAAATTATAAGCATAATGAACCATATATAAATATGTATAGGTTAATAAAAAAATTATTGTAATAAATAAATATGATAAAACAATGTACTTATTTATAAATATACTAATGAGAACATTATTTTTCAACGCATAATCTGAGGTCCATTCGAAGTGAACAGTCCTAGTACAATTCTAGTTCAAAGGTGGACTTCAAGCGTCCTTCAACCAACTGCCAAAATTTGAAATGAACAGCTAGCTATTTTGACATTTTAAGTCCATCGGTTGTAACATCTGAAGTGCCATTGAAGTACGATTGTACCATAGACTAACTCTAATATCGAATTCGTTTTTGAACCTAGGTTGGAACTAGTTCCAACCCGCGATACTCACTTTTATACCGATCCAGTTGGCTGATCAAAACGAATTCGCTTGTCCCGAACAAATACGATATTTTTCTTGGCTCAGTCAGTACTAGCACATCGGTCCCAAGCTCGGTCCCAAGCTCAATGATTCGCCCCTTACAACGTAGCTCACACCAACACATTCTCAAATGTTGTGTCAAAATAACATAGTGAATCAAAACAACAACCAAGATACTAGTACCGGAAGGTACCGAAAAGCGCAAGAATTATTGCAAGGTGCAGACTGCAAGGTATACTTCGGACCTAGGGGTTCTACAACAGTGAACCAATTTCAAATCGCTAGTTGCACATTGATTGTTGATTGTACTAGGACGGGAGGTACGATTGAAGTTCGAACAGGGACTTGGTTACTTCAATCGTATATTCTGTCAAAATAACATAGCGAATCAAAACAAAAACAAAGATACTTGTACTAAAAGGTACTGAAAAGCGCAAGAGTGCAGGGCAAGGTGCAGACTGCAAGGTGTACTTCGGAACTAGGGGTTCTACAACAGTGAACCAGTTTTAAATCGCTAGTTGCTCATTGATTGTTGTTAGTACTAAGGGCATCTTCAACGGCGATGCAAATCGTGGATTGGATTTATTTTTTAGACAAAACGCAAAAAAATGGCTGCAACGGTGTTGTAAATTTTGTTTTATACTGGATCTATTTTGCATAATTTTAAAACTGGTATATGTTTTGATCTATTTTTGCAGCAATTTGGAACAAGAAAAATACCGTTCCAAAACACTACACGCTACTTGATAATAAAAATTATTGAGTAAAATTTCAGGTTTTAGGGCCAATTTCTTCCCTTCCGCTTAGAGTTTAAATCATGTTTAAGCGTATGCCCAAGTAACCACGAGGCTATAATAGCTTGCATATATAGGGCATATGCATTACGTCTAGTGCATCATTGAAGTTGGATTAAAGCTGAAAAGGGCCCCACTAAGATCGAACTAATGCAATATCTTTTGTAATGCCATAAGACATTGCTAAAGTAGCATTATTGCATTGGTAATGTATCATTGCATTGTTAATGCATCATTATATTCTTAAAGCTAATCTAACGCTTCATTACTTGACAACTGTTGAATTGATGCGATCCCGCATTAATGATGTTGATTTTGTGTTGAATAAGAGCAATAATATAATGCTTGTGGTTACTTGGGTGGTTAAGCACCGCTTAGGAGCTAAGCGGAGGTGAAGAAATTGGCCCTTACTAAACAATAACTCAATTTTATTGAGTATATTCTGAGGTATATTTGTGAACCGAAAAGTAAACGTGTTTGCTGCCTGTGATGCTGGTGGTGGACAAAAAGCTATGTTGCTCGCCTCGAATGCTGATAATTACCTCAAGTTGCTCCCGGTGGTAGTGAATTACCTTTTCATTTCACTCCTAAATAACGAATGCTTGTTTTAGTTTTTTTTTTACAGCCACTGCATTTTCCGGAAAACGCTGACTAGATCAAAATGCGGACCCTAATAAATTTCGTATGGTTATTTTTCTCACGACCTATTTGGGGTATCATCCAAACAATTAAAGAAATGGTTGGAGGATTTGTGATGGCGTTCGTTTAAGGTAATTTTTTATCAGGGGAGGTTCCGTGATTCCGAAGAGTATTTCGATTGCTAAGAAATGAAATGTAATGAAGTCTTCAAAGTAAACAATCTGTTTACTGATAGATTGTTCATGATAAGCACATGCAAATAGCTCATACAGATAAATTTTGGAGAAACCTCTAGTTGACTCTACTGCCGTGAAACGCAAATCAGTCCCATATGAATAGAAAATCCAGCAAAGATGGGACTGACATGCGTTTCACAGCAGTTCCGTTATGGTGATCAGAAGCTGTTCCAGGACTACTTTAGCGATTCGCAAACCTGCAAGGAGAAGCTTTTTCTGCGTTTTCGCATGCCAAGGGAGGTGTTCCTGGACATTATGCGACAACTAGAGTCAACTATAGGCTTTTCCAAAATTTATCTGTATGAGCTTTTTGCAACAGACGACTGAAGAAAGCATTAGTTTTTGAAGCCTGCCACTTTTGGTGTGGTGCTAGTGATGATTTTAAAATGTTAAGCTCGCTTCACTTCGGATTTTATTTCTTCACAATATTTCTTCTACCAACCTACTAGTATCAGTAATTTAGATAAAACATTATAATACTTGGCTGATAAACAATGAAAAAATACTATCGTTGTGATAACCACTTCACTACGAACAACACGGAAGATTTTTCTCTCGAATCAAATTAACGACAAAACACGACAACTTCCACCGTGAATATTGTGTTTGCTGCATATAGCCTTCAAGAAAACCGAGCTGTCAAATAAGCACCACACGCAGCACCAAGTTTTCGGCTTCACGATTGTGGATGACAGCAGCTTCAGTCCTGTGACTTGCAAGTGCTTATCATAACCAATCTATCAATAAACAGATTGTCTACTTTGAAGACTTCATTACCCGGATAAAAATAACCATACAATTACAATAAAATAATATAAATTAACAGTCAAATCTATTTCCAACAATAAATCTTATTGTTCATGAATCAGATATATGAAAAATGCATATTGTCAATACAATAGATTTACCATTCACTCCATATGCTAAAATTTTCCACAATTGTTAAACAATACAATTAATAGTGATTGATTCAAATTTGTTCGTGAAAAAAATGAGTTTTTCCATACTTAAGATACATAACAACCCCCCATTTCTATTGTCGATGTCTCAATTTACATTAGATTCTATTGTAGAAACAGTAAGTCCTAAAGTTATCTTATCGTCGCTAACAATACGATCAATTGTGCATACTATTGATTCTATTGTATGGTTACAATACATTTTAGTGTAAATCTATTGTACTTTTTTATTCGGGTAAAGTTCATTTCCGAGCAATCGAAATACTATTCAAAATCTCGGAACCTCCGCATTTCGATCAAGTTAGCGTTTTCCGGAAAATGCAGTGGCTGTAAAAAAAACTAAGACAAGCATTCGTTATTTAGGAATGAAACGAAAAGGCAATTCAATAGCACCGGGAGCAACTAGAAGTAATTATCAACAACTTGTTGTCCGCCGCCAGCATCACACGCAGCAAACACGAGCTGTGTTGTTTAATTCACCAATTGCCTTTGATGAGTGAATTTGATGAGTTGCCCTGTCAGTTTTTGTATCGTATGGGAACCGTAACACACGATTCATGAGTGTGCTACACAGTTTTTGTTGCACATATTTTTGAGGGTGTGCGTGTATTGAAACAAATTCATTGCTTTCGTGCACACTCATACATGATAGTGCGGACTAAAAACAAAATCAAAATAAACTAAATTTGAAATCAACTTGGAGTAAATTTCTTGGTAGACTTTGTTCCAATCATATTTGAGTTTATTTTTATTTCTGTATTTCTTAATTCCATAGAACATTAAGTATTTGAAATATAGCAAAAAATTAGCAAAAAAAATTTCATAAGTTGATATTGTTTCGTTTGGATTGAACATTATTTTTCAAAGCTGCACGCAGATAAATAGATATTTATTTCAAAAATTAATCAATTTGAATTCAAAGAAAAATCTTTTCGACTCAGGGCCTAATTTCAATTTTCTTTGAATCAAATATTAACGATGTTAGTTTCAAAGCAATCATTTTTTTTGTTTTAACAATCCATACCACTGGATGTAGATTCAAAAATATTTTTATTTGAGCACATCGCTATTTGAATCAAATATTTTTTTTAATTAGTTCGTTTATTTGTTAGGCTCAGGCGTGTGTAACACTTTACGGAGCCGATATTCAATATTGTTATTTACAATGTATAATTTTTCAATTTTAGTAAAATGGGGTGCCAATTACTCGTGGCTAGCTCGAGGTTAATGGGTCACATTATCGTTTGGAAGGGGCTAGGCAGGTAACTTATTGAAGGTATTATTTGCTGCTCATGGTTGCGACATCTACCAAATCCACGGTCCCTGTAGTCCGTTTCAGGAACTAAGCCGCAGATGGGTGACCACAGCTTGCTGGGCAGGTACAAGTAGCACGGAAACAAAAGGATAGTATAACTGGGACACAATGGCAGGGAATTTACTAGGCTGGAGGAGAGGGGGTGATGACATTACACTCTTAGATCAGACAAACAAAGGAATTCGTAAATCGCTTGCATGTAGGGGAGATCACGCATTCCCAAAACATCTCTTACCTCGCGGGAGGGTTGTCTACCTCGGGCCACTAGGGTATCCAATAGTCGTGCTCTGGAGGCATCATTACCCGGGCAATGCCAAACTGCGTGATCGATGTCATCATAACCGGTTCCGCACCTACATACATTGCTATCGACGAGGTTAATTCTGTAGAGATGTGCGTCTAGCGAGTAGTGGTTGGACATAAGTCTTGACATCACACGAATGAAACCGCGACTTACATCCAGACCTTTGAACCACGATCTCGACGAAACATTTGGAATAATGGAATGTAACCACCGCCCAAGAGAATTACTTGTCCAATCGTTTTGCCAACTTTGAAGAGAACTCTGACGTAATAATGGGAAAAATTCATCATGTGAAATTCTTCTTTCAAAAATCTCGCCTTCTTTTGCGCCCACCTTTGCTAGAGAGTCCGCCTTCTCATTGCCTGGAATTGAGCAATGTGAGGGGACCCATGCAAAGGTAATTCTAAATGATCTTTCGACCAACGCACACATCTGCTCCCTTATTTTTGAAAGAAAGTAAGATGAGTGCCTCACTGTTTTCATCGACCGGAGGGAGGGCCTCAATAGAACTGAGACTATCCGAGAATATGAAATAATGGTCTATGGGCATGTCGGAAATTATCCCCAATGCGAAATTGATTGCTGCCAGCTCAGCAACATATACGGAACAAGGTTCCTGAAGTTTCCGGAAGGCAGATGAGTATCATTGTAAACACCGAAACCAGTGGATCCATCAATGCGCGACCCATCAGTGAAAATTCTTCTATTGCAATTGACATGTTTAAAAGTTTAATCAGGTTGATAAGGAAAGCGTACACTAGGAGAGTTATAGCATGGAAGACTAATATCAGATGACATATAGTTAATAAGATTCGTAAGAATCTAGACTGGGTACTCAATTCGAGCATTTCTTCGAAGTTTTCAATCACAAGGTTGTTAAGGGATTCTACACTTGATCAGAATTCTAGATGAGAGCTCCCAGAAGCGGTTCTTTAAGGGTTTCACTCCTGCCAGAATCTCCAGGCTCATATTGTGCGTTTACTGCATACAGCCAAGGGCAATACGTAGACAACGATATTGAATGCGTTCCAATTTGATGAGGTGGCTGTTTCTTGCCGAAAGGAAGCAAAAAGAGCCATATTCGAGAACTGAAAGAATAGTTGTTTTATAGAGTTTAATGAGGTCTTCCGGGTGAGCATCCCACCATGTCCCGGAAATTGATCTTAGAAAATTGATCCTTTGTTTACATTTCTGTTTCAAATACGCAATTTGAGTACTCCAAGTGCATTTCGAATCAAACATGATTCCAAGGTATTTGAAGGTCAAAGATTGGGTAATGTCTCTTCCCAACAGCTTGAGATGCAGTTGGGCAGGGAACCGCTTTCTAGTAAACACTAGATCACAGCATCGTCTGCACGTTGTCTTAGCGTGCATCTATTTTCCAAGTAGTTATCAATATCTTAAACATAAAAATTATAAAGCAAGGGACTTAAACATGAGCCTTGGGGTAAGCCCATGTAGCTAATTCTGGAAGTTGTCAGTTGGCCTAGATTGAAGGTCATTTGTTTTTCTGACAGTAAATTATACAAAAAGTTATTTAAAATTCCTGGCAAACCACTACTGTGCAGACTATCTGCCAGTATCTTAATATCCAGAAATACTGAAGCCAATTGCTCCTTGTGTGCAAAGGCCAGTTGTATATCAGATGAAAGATCAAAGCTAAACAATCGTTTGTTCGTTTGCTCTTTCTGAAACCAAATTGCGTATTTGATAGTAGGTTGTTTGATTCAACCCAACGGTCAAGTCTTGATAGGATCATTTTTTCTAACAATTTCCTTAAACATGATAGCATAGAGATCGGACGGTAAGAATTGTAATCAGACGCTGGTTTCCCTGGCTTATGAATAGCTATTACTTAAACATGCCTCCATGAGGGTGGAACTATATTTAAATCCATGATAGTGTTATACAGGTTAAGTAATCGTGTTTTAGCGATATCGGGGAGATTTTTTAGAAGGTTGAATTTGATCATATCGCTTCCCGGAGCAGAGTTATTCGATGAAAGAAGTGCCATTGAAAATTCCAACATTGTGAATGGTTCGGCCAGAGAACTGTTATTTCGGGTAGTATCCCGTAAATTCGGTTGTGTTGGGACAGAGTCTGGACAAACCTTTTTAGCGAACTCGAATATCCATTGCATGGAGTATTCTTCACTCTCATTGGAGGATGAGCGGTTCCGCACGTAACGAGCCTTTCTCCAAAGCGTTGTCATCGAGGTTTCTCTAGATAGTCCCTCTACAAACGAACGCCAGTAATTGCGTTTCTTTGCTTTGAGTAAGTTTTTAAGCTTTTTTTCAAGCATGAGGTACTTATCAAAAAGCTCACATGTTTCATGTCTACGATAATCTTTAAACGCATCGGATTTCTCAAGATACTACTTAGTGCATTCATCATCCCATCCAGGGGTGGCGGGTCTTCTTTTGAGGGATGCACTTGGAACACGTCGTTTCTGAGCTTCTAATGCACTTCTGTACATCAGTTCGGAAAGGAAACGATACTCTTCTAATGGTGGAAGAGGATCGGTAGAATCAATACCAAGGGTTACCGCCGATGCAAAATGTTGCCAATCAATATGCCTCGTGAGGTCATAAGGAACATGGATTGACTGGTCTGTTATGTGAAAACTATTTGTGATTGAGATAATAATTGGTAAGTGATCACTACCATGGGGATCATTGATTACTTTCACAGACAATCTAATGATAGTGAGTTAGAGCACAAAGATATGTCAAGTCGAGTCTCCCTGGCAGGAGGTTTTGCTATTCGTGTCGCTTCTCCAGTGTTCAAGATGGTCAAGTTGAAATCGTCGCATAAGTCATAGAAAATACCCGCTCTGTTGTCATCGTATTGTTCGCCCCAAGCAGTACAGTGGGAGTTCTGATCGCCCAGAATAAGAACTGGAGATGGAAGTAATGTAACTGATTCCAAAGTTGACGGCGGTTTATTGATGTCCTCGGAGGGACATAGACGGAAGCTATGCAAAGATCTTTATTCTTAACATTTATTTGGCAAACGATGATTTCAATGCCTGAGATTATTGGGAGTGAGATTTTATAGAAGGGGTAGCACTTTTTGATCCCCAGAAGTACGTCACCATATGAATCATCTCGATCCAGGCGAATAATGTTAAAATCGTGGAAGTTTAATTCATTTTCAGAAGAAAGCCATGTTTCACAGAGAGCAAATATATCACAATCAGAATTGTGAATCAAATACTTGAACGAGTCTTATTTAGGTATTAGACTGCGACAGTTCCATTGTAATACGGTGATCATATCTTGATCCTCACTCGACAAATTATTCATCGAAAGATATGAATTCACCAATAAGGGGCCATGATACAGTCAATTGCTTGAAGTAGTTTCCAACCATAGGAATAAGCAGGTCAATAAGTCCTCGGAGCGATGAAGCATCCGAAAGGCCAAGAGCATTTAAAATGTTATCCGCAATGTCCCTAAAATTAATCTTACCTCGCTTGGACGGGATGTTATTAGAATTGCGAGAAGACGTAGTTTTTGGTTTTGGCAACCTCTTACGGTTACTGTTATTAGGTAGCGGCGGGTTGGTATAGCTACAGCTAGGAACGGATGCATCAGCTATTACCGGTTTATTCGGTTTTCTTAATTGACTCCCGCTACCTCCAATTTTTTGCATGCTTTTGAGAGTGGGTTTAATTAGTTTCCGGCGCACATCCGGGGAACTAGTGGGCTTTCTTTTACCGGGGGCGTGTACCTCCGGAAATTCACTCTCATCGGCTACGTCAGAATCCAGTTCATCGGAAGACAAAATCAAAAAAGGATTTTCATTTCGAGCGGCTGATGCAGACGATGCAGACGCTCCGTTTTGCGACTTTAACATTTCTGTATACGTCTGCTTGGAGCGTTCTTGTATGGAACGTCTCACGTTACCAGTGCGCTTCTTGTATACGGGGCAGTTCTGCAAATCGTGGAGAGGCTCTTTGTTTTTCTCATCAATCCCTTTTTGATGAGTTTGCCTGGAAATGTCACAGCGATGTCGCACTACATGATAAAAGCTCACATGCAACCATCATTCAACTCATCAGGCCATCGTAAGGTGGATTATGGTAAGCTGTTGAGTTGTGCAGTGGGGCAAAAGGAAGAAGGCAAATGTTTGTTTTGACAGTTCTAAGAAGATCTAAATCAAGATGGTGGAGAAAAATATTTTGTGCCTGAAACTGTGCGCTTTTGAAGTTGTCAGTAATTTTTATTTATTATATTACGTGTCATTAATGGTTGATGTTAACCTTTTTTGTAGAAAATCAAAGAGAAAGCTAAGAGACGCAGAGAGTACTGCGGCCAGATGGATTTTCTCCGACGAATGTATCGTTGGGCGATGGTTGACAAATTACCGGGGGAAAAAAAAATTAACTCAAATATGATTGGAACAAAGTCTACCATGAAATCTACTCCAAGTTAATTTCAAGTTAAGTTTAATTTGATTTTGTTTTTATCATGTATGAGTGTGCACGAAAGCAATGAATTTGTTTCAATACACGCACACTCTCAAAAATATGGGCATCAAAAACTGTGTAGCACACTCATGAATCATGTGTTACGGTTCCCATACGATACAAAAACTGACAGCGCAACTCATCAAATTCACTCATCAAAGGCAATTGGTGAATTAAAAAACACAGCTGAGTTCAGACATCGTACCACCCGTTGGCGTAACCATGGAAACAAAACAAAACATCGAAGCATCGCAGCAACCAAAAATAAAAAGAACATGTTAAAATTTGTGACAGAAGCAAAGTTAAATTAGAAGAAGCAAGAGCAGTTAGACAAAACTGTAGGAAAAGACGAAAAAAAAACTAATATAAAGTATTGTAAAAGGGCTTTTAATTGCAAAAACCAGTGGTTGTGCTCGTGTCACTGTTCGTGCTGTGGGAAAATCAAATAAGGAGCTGTATCTGGCGATCCTTTCCCAACGAACCTAGTGTCTGGACTCGAGCAATATCCCAAAGGTGAGCAACCGCAATAGGAACATCCGGCGATCAACGACCCGACGTGTGCTACATTTTGGTCCTTCTCCCACAGGTGAGCAACCGCAATAGCAACAGCTGGCCATCAACGGCCCGAGGTGTGCTACATTTTGGTCCTTCTCCCACAGCTGAGCAACCTAGGTTTCTTGCGTTGCTGAGATGAAAATTTGGCTGAATTAATATTGAAGAAAATTCCGTAACTTCTCTACTTTTTGAGTCGATACTGGCCTTAAATCTGGAATTAAAATAACCCAGATTCATGAAATAAATAATTTAAAATAAGAACGCAACCAGAAGAATCCAAATATTAGTTAAAAACAATAATAACTTATTTTTGTATCCAAAATTTGTACGTTTATTCTTATCATTTATATGTGTAAAATAAACATAAAATGATTTTTGTTTCAAACATCGATGTTACTTCGTTTTAAACATAGAATCTCTTTGAAATAATGCAAGTTTATGTTTGCGGCCAGAATAAACTTAGTTTATGTTTGAATTTACCTGAAATATGTTTGTTATGACGGTATTTTTTTCTGCGTGATACACACAGAAAAAAATACCGTCATAACAAACATATTCCAGGTAAATCCAAACATAAACTTAGTTTATTCTCTGGGGGTGCGACACATCTAAATCCAGATTCAAGATGATCGAAAAATCCCACGCTAGCGAATCAATCTTTGAAAAATCTTGTTTCAGCTTCTGAATCTTAATACATCAACTTGAATCCTGCTTCATCTTTTTGCAGTAAATCTTTAAAATCTTCATCAATCTTCTTTCTATCTACTAAGCATGCGCACATCGCACACAAGCAAAACAAAAAAAATTCCTGCATCTGAGATAGAGTCGCACCCCCTGTTTATTCTGGCCGCAAAAATAAACTTGCTTTATTTCGAATATATTCTATGTTTAAAATCAAGTGACATCGATGTTTGAAATAAAAATCATGTTATGTTTATTTTAAACACATTAATTATAAGAACAAGCGTACAGATTTTGGATTTTAATGGTTTATTTATTATCTTCATTCTATGAATCTAGATTATCTTAATTCTGGATTTGGCTTGAATGCTAACATATTCCAGGTTCAAGGAGTTTCCTCAGATTTCTTCTATTAGAATCGAGCAAATAACCTACCAATATATGTGACGATTGGCTCATGTTGCATGTGTGGACACTTTGCCTCGGCTTGAAGTTCTGGAGAGGGAAGCACACGCTCAAATTCACCTACCCGATGAATGTATTGTTGAAATAACAATGCCTTGAATATGATTCAATTTTTTTTATTTTCTTTCGAAACAGGCTTTCTATTTACTTTGAACAATTCTTATGTTTCAAGTTGAACATCGATACTTTTAATTTAAATGGACGAAATTTGTATCCGTGAATAACGATGTTGAAAAAATAAAAATATGGAGCAACCTGGATTCGAACCTTGAACGTTGAAGTTATGGGTCCAGTGACTTGCTCACTAGTATATATCAACACTTGTAATCAGGAAAGCTCAAAGGTGCACAAGAACAACGTCATGTGAAACAAAAACCATTGATAAGTCAGCGTTATGAAATTCCAAAGCATCGTAGTGCCACGTAAAATTTACGGAAGAAGCCATTGTTTACGTTTGTCAGTGAGGCCCTAATGAAAAATCTATATCGATTTGAAAATGGGTGTTTTTTTACCCATTAATGTGGTTTCGCAAACAATCGTGTATGATCACGTTGGAATTATCGTCATTGCTCGCTTTATCAACACACCCACCTGTTGTTTTGGATCTTTGTTTTGGTTAGAACAAACCCGGAAAATCTGAGAAGCGCGCAATATTTTTTTGTTCCGCATTGTTCCGTTCTGTGTGGAACCGATATTAGAATAATGAACGAAGCATTCCGTGCTATAGATGCCGGTGGCAACCCGGACGAAGATGAAGATGAAACAGTAGATATGGCGGATTTCTACGATCCAATCGCGGCTTTGTTGTCGAGCATTGGTGGAGAAGCAGAGAACCTTACCGAGCAACTGAGGTAAGCGAACTACGATAATGTTCAACCGGGAGAGCATAATTTACCATAACAAATATTTCAGAAAATATGAAATTAAATACGAACATCTCTCGGGGTTATGCGAAGAAGATCTCATTGTAATGGGTTTGAAGAACAAAAAGATAAGAGACGAAGTATTGACCGATATTGCAGCTCTACCAAATCAGATTGATCACTACGATGAGTGAGTACACTATGGTTTTTGTTCGTATATTTACACGGTCTCGGGAATTAAGAGCAAGAGTACTGGTTTGGTACTAAGTCCATGTTAACTATAGATACGCGAAGATGTATTATTCGTCTCCAAACGAATTGTAAAAATATATCTCCAAAGAAGCATAACCAAATCATGAGTAATTCATGATAAGGGCCTGAATTCCAATTGTAAACAATGACTTTAAACGTCGATTTCTGTTGAATCTAGAATCACTCTCGTGAATTGAAAGCAGCATCTGGTAGAGGAATGTTAGTTCTACCACTTGGTATAGTTGGATATCATTGGATCATCGTAGTTCGTGAGAGATCATCGTTTAAAGTCATTGTTTACAATTGACTTTTAGGCCCTAATCAAAATTTAATTAGCAACTAATAGACGAATCCAGGTTAAAAAAAGAAGACCCCGAGTGGTGATAAATCTGATATGTTAAAGTATAGGACGAACATTAGAATGCTTCTAATGAATTCAAATGAAATTTTAATTAAAAGCGGTTTGTTGTATGATTTAAGCAAAACCCAAAACTGCAAAATAGCGGCATTATTTTATTTTAATTTTATTGAAAATGTCTTTATAGAGTAGTGTGGATTTTTCGTTCATCATACACCAAACCGCTTTTAATTAAAATTTCATTTGAATTTTTTAGAAGCATTTTAAAATGTTTGTCCTATACTTTAACATGGGAGCTGTAAGATTTATCACCACTCGGTGTCTTCTTCTTTTTTCAACCTGGATTCGTCCATATGGACCAAACAGGTCTGGGCCATAGAAAAGAGAGAAAAAAAAAATTAGCAAGAAAGTATTCTCATTCTAGTTGAAATTCGGAATACAGTGACGGGCAATACAATAAGACCAAATCCCGATTTTGGGGGCTTGTCTTTCATTTTTCCAGTTTCGACGAAGACACCAAACTGCTAGATACGTATCAATTCGAATGTTCTAAAAATTTAGGAAATCCAACAAGAAGTTATTGGGTTATTAACCTTCAAAAGCTGACCACTTTTTGTGACGCTCTCTTTTTTTTTGTACTCGTAAAGTGTACTCCAATGTAGAAAATGAATAGGGGAAATGGCTGTAATTTTGTTCTATGGATCTAGGTTTGGTCTATAGGCCTATGCTTAAAATATTTATTTTAATAAAAATATAAATATTTTTTTCACTATTTTTATCCTGAAAATACAAAATATGCATATGAATATGAGAAAAATTTAACGACAGGAACATTTATCGATAAGCCGAATTCTAGATCCATAGACCCAAATTAGTGCCATTTTCCCTACAATGTCTATTTCAAAAATGAAAAGGGAATCAATAAACGTGCAGTGCATAAACAATGACAGTTGTGGGAAGAGCATCGTGCACAGGATAATGAGACAACTGCTTATGTGCGCATTGTGGACGGGATGCGCGTGTCTGTCGGGACGGGCGATGGAGGTGGTTGGGGTTGGATGGGGGTTGCTAGTCTTTCTTCTTATTTTATCGTTACCTTTTCATGTAGTTTATAGCATGTGTCCTCCATACCAGATAATAAATAAATAGAAAAAAAGAAACTAGATAGGAAACAGAACTGTTCTTTTCCAAGTGTCAGATTAGTTAGTCAGTGATTTGAAATATTGTTAAGTTTGGGATGGGGATGGTTACTAGATCCAAAGCTAGAGAGTAGGCTAGAATTTAAAATGTTGTCTAAATTTAATCCAGTATTTTTTTTTAAATCCTTTTTGATTCTAACATCATTACTTCTGGTTGGTGCTGTTCAAGTTTGGTTAGGTTAGGAATTCGGAATTCTTAGTCAGAGAAACGAAAATATCGTTGTAAAAATATCACCAATAATCTCTCACCTTGCACGCCATGAAATACTCTTTTCTTCTTTTCTCTTCTTCTCTCCTTTTTTTTTTTTTTTTTATTGACTTCATGGTCGAGAACGGCTGTGAAATGGATCGATTGAAGTGCGAAGGACCTGCTCAGCCCTAGGCTACATGCGGTTTTGATAAGGTAGTGATCATATCAATTTCAAGAAAAAGTACCTGTGGAGCATCCTCGAAAAAATTAAAGACAGCACACTAAGATAAGTATATACGAAATCAAAACTGTCAAACTATCAAAAACATTTATCTTACTTAAGATCAAAAAGTTATATTACAGTCACTACTAGTTTCAAATCACAAACAAATTAAACATTTCAGATCATTTTGTAGCAACGTGGCCATCTCAATCCAAAAAAACACTACAAACCCCTTACCCCAACCTAATCCTTATCACCTCCCATGGCGTTCAAGTAGTCCGCATAGACCAGTTCGCCATTACACCTCCCTAACCCTCGGCTTTGGATTGACTTGCGCTCTCATTGCCCCACCAAACGCTGCAAAATGAAAAATGAAAATGAAATAACGCATGATTATTATCTGAACTGCCCTTTGAGTTAGTAAGGAATTGGGTGTCGTTCCGCCAGGTTGGTCGAGGCGGAAGTCAAGTAGGAGTAAGTGCATCATGTCATTGTTATTTGAATCCTAGTTCTAAAATGCTCTTTATTTAACCTCATCTAGTTCAAAAGGGCCTGAATAAAATAGGTGGCTTACGCAGATCACTTGAAGATGTGATATTACGGAACATTTTTAATATTAGCATAGAACATGAGTCGATGTTGCATAAGTTGATTGAGTTGCTTTATTGAAAATTTTTAATAACGTATGGTTGACAAATCCATTTGAGATTGAATTAATCATCTCGTTGTTTCCCCCCAAACATGCTTAATTCCGATGTTCCTTCATTTCACATCCGTTGAACCATTTCGTTTTTATAATATCACTTTCTAATGACTATATCTGTTTCTTTTTTCTTTTTTTTTGTATACTGGAGTCAACAGGAAAGCTGGATCTGCATCATTGAACTTATCTCTTCAGACACTTGAGAAGTGGCATATGCTTTCAAAATTGTAATCAACAATCAGTGGATGAGATCGAAGAGCAAGTTGGATGACATCAACTTGCGGTACCAGTGCAACCACAACCAATAGGAGAAGAAACAGATGAGAACTAATTCATACTTGAACTTATCAATTACAATAATCACTCAGGGTGGCCACTCACCCGGGAATTCGATTTCACCGGGAAAACCCCGGGAATTTCGCTTTGCCACCGGAAAATTAAACCCCCTTTTGAATATCATCTCTGAAAAAAAAAACTCATTTTAAGTGATTCTATTTGAGTGTACTGTCAACCCTGTCGAAATAAATTTGATGGTTTTAGCAACACGCTACGGTTCAATCCCAGTCGACGTCGGTGGTTTTTCTGAGGCGAAAAAATCTGGTCACGTCTTCCTTCGGAAGGGAAGTAAAGCCGTTGGTCCCGGTTCATATTCATGAGTCGTTAGGTAGGATCCAGGTGGTGGAGTCGTCTTCCTGGCGTCGGTGATTGTCACCATGTGAGGAAATAGGCCGACGTAAAATAAAGATTATAAAAAAAAAGCAACACGCTTGTTTTCGGTTCAAATGTCATCTTACGCATATTAGGCTTTCTGACGTATATCATCTTTCTCTTTCTAGCAAGTAGAAAGAATAGGATTGTTTTCATACGGAAACCCGGTTTCCTGCTTGAAAGAGAAAGATGATAGACGTCAGAAAGCTTAATGCTTGCCAGTCTGTTGTCATCAACCCGGGAACATCTTAACACTTCTAGTACCTAGGACAGGACCTGTCAGCTCAGAGAGAGATGACCTCTTATAAATTTATGATTGCTATGATACGGGGGTCGCTCCAGTGTTGGCAGATATGTTTACACAGTAATCCTATTGAAAATAATGTAATTAAAAATATAATCAAAATTCGTCAATATTCTTTTAATATTTGGTAATATTCAAAAAGGTAAACGTTTAACAATTGTCAATATTTTAAATGGAGAGGTTCGTGAATTTGAGGCTCTACGAATACAAAACTGCCTTACAGGGAAGGAAAGGATGATATTAAAAATTCAAATAAATAATACGCGTTATTTTTAAATCTTCGTGAGCTTTTTTCTGATCTTTATTTTTCCAGAAAGTACTATTTTTCCAAATCCAAAAACCCAACAGTATATCATTTTCTAGTAAGAGCAAACTTTAATATTAATGAATATTTGTTTTGCTAGCCATAGAGAAACAATGTGGATGTATTTTAAGGATTAAAAAATTGTACCACAAGAAAATGATCTTTACATTTTTAAACAGATTAATATTTCTCATTTATTATTTCAAATATGCATTCTCCCTTCACCATTCCAGCTTCTATGATAGCATACTTCTGCTATCGAACTTTTTCTTCCGTTGCTTACGCTTCTGCCCTGACTTTAGCCGGAATGATACATAACGTCGCACCAATGTCATCTTGAAGGATGAGCAGTGGAAAATGTTCGGAAGGAGTGCCAATTCATTCACTACCTTCTGTTCAACATTGTTTTTATCCTTGTTCGAAATGATAAAGTTTATCGAATTGCGATACACGATTTCCATGGCTTTGAAAAAATTGAAGGTATCATTGGATGGAAAGTGGATGTTTTTCTTAATGGTGTTCGCTCGATAGAAAGTGAAGCTTTGATAGTCGGAGTGAGCACCCTTTGGACTCTCCGTCATTTTGACACATTGCTTGCAAACAGTACCCTTATTCGCTAGACTTTTTAACACGTAGCCCGTAACGTAGAAGAGCGCATTCAGCTCTCCTCGGTCCAGCACCTCACCGGAAACTTCCTGCAGCATTTCATAATCCATATCTACTGCATCACTGTTGTCGACAACTGTCATCTGTCGATCTGATGCTGTTGTATTTTGCTCGTTGGATTGCTTGCGACGCTGAAAAAGAAAATCTGCCATTCCTACCAGATGTTCCTGGTCGTCAAATGAGTATGACGAATTTGGAACAGGAGCCATATACTGCGATAATGTTACTGTCTTTAAGTTTCTACCAAAATCCCGTGGTGTGGGTCGACGTTGCTTGGATCTTATAGCTGAAAAAAGGCTCTCCAGACAGTCTTGAACAAAGCGGGAAGTGAAGATCCTCTTGTGACCACTAGCAAAAAATCGTAAGATCAGTCGGATAATGGCTTTCGTGCATATAACTAGTCCAGTCTTCCACGGTTTCCATCGGCATAATTCTCCAACACGTACATCGTAAATTAAACGAGTGGTATTTTCAAGACGGTTTATTGTTTCCTATTGTTAGGGATAAAATAATTGTAATTGTTACATTTCAATGCGATACCAAGAAGGTATGAATTGAAAATATTTGATTCAAATGAATACTCTTTGTAATGAGTGCTAATGAAATCATTAGCCTCTCATGTAAATCCTGGCGTATCTCCTTAAATTCATAAATACTAATACCCCTATCATATACAGGGTGACTAGTAATTTGTGTTACACCCAAAATTAGGTGATAGACCTCATTTGCAGTCTAAAATTGTATGGCGAGGTATGTCTAAAAATGACTGCCAACTTGCTAAATTTTCAAAATATGTTTAGAAGATACCTTACAAGATCAATTCTAATTGCTTTACAAATTTGATAAATTCAGTAGTTTACTTTGAGCTAACAGAAGAGTATTCATTTGATCCCCGTAGGTATCGATATGTTCGATACGATATTTTCCTGGTATCGATACTTTCTTTCGCTATTGCTTTGAAGTAAAAGTATCGATGTTTTTATGATATCGTGGAATCCTTACCTGTAAAGCTTTTGGGTCTGATTGGCGCAGCGCATGATCTTCCGAACGATTGTTGAGTGTTCCGTACCAGTCTGACATGTCCTCAATGTAGCATGCTGTGGTTAGCAGTTCATGTCGGTTTTTCTCGGAAGCCACTACGGGTAGCGCAGCAGCAACCGCTCGATTGCAGTATTTTGTTGCGTTAGATACTTTCATTTTGTCGACAGACGTAACAGGAACATCAAACGCCACGTCGGCTGGAGATAACCTATGAGCCATTCTCAATTGATTCCCTGCCTCGAATTCGACCAACTCTTTCAGATGATCCCGATGCACAATATCCGATGAAAGGCCATTTTTATTGACATACCATTTTGGAACGACGAGAAATCTGTTGTTGATCCATCCATGAATTGCATTTTTAAAAACATGGACTGGATCGGGCACGATCTCCAGTTTTCGACTGTTGTCGATGGGATGCTGCAGTTCCAGATCAGACAAGATATTCTGGTTTTTGATGTTCAGCCCCATATCCTTCCACATCTTTTGATTCTCGGAACCGGAGTCAGAGGTAACAAACTGTACTCGCAAGCCAAGCTCTTCCGATTTTTCAATAACGGACAACACTAGCTTCTTGAGTTGCTCTGGAGGAATTGATGCTTTCGTAAACTCGTACGCAACAACTTGCTTCCACCGTTCAGCAACTCCAACAAGCATCAAAACCAAGCCTTTAGACGCTAAGTCATCAGATGGAGGCAGAGTCCTCTTTCCAACGAACTGTTTAGTGCTTGCACATCACTTTTCTGCTTCGTTGATGCTCATTTCGTCGAGAACCAGTCCACAATCCCGCTCAATTTCTGTCATGCCAGCCACTTTGAATTTCAGCAGTCCAAAAATATCTTCAAGGATACATAAATTTTTCGAAACCATCAACTAAAACTTTTACAGAACATTAGAATGATTTAATTATACCAGGAGGAAAGTGAACGTCTGCAATTCGACGCAGCAGTGTTCTAGTCGATGGGAGCGGAAAGCCTCTTTTTATTAGCTTGTTGTAGCCACCCTGACATGCAAATCGGATTTGCAGCGAATCCATTATCGTTGCTTCCGACCACTGCTTCACTTGACGAACTTTTCCGGAGAGAAGCTTCAATTGATCGTCGTTGAAAATTTGTTTACAGGCAATATCCAACGAGTTCGAATCTACGACATCCGAATCATCTGTTTTCTTTCGCGCAACCAGATTGCCGTAACGACTTCTCCAACGACGAATCGATCTAAAGTAGAAGATGTGATTCAATGAAGCTGAAAGCATTCCATCCAATCGAATATTTAGCAAATTACCTCTTAAGCTTGGTAACTTGCTCTCTCAAACGAAAAATTTCCCCTCGTAGTCGAGACTGTGACATAGCATCTCCTCCTAGCATAGGTACCTGGTCAATGTTTTCCACTATTTCATAATCCGTAAATTCTCCATTTGATGCAGCATATCCTGTTCCACTATGCTCATCACCATAAATTTGCTCAACCACCTCCATTTCCTGCCACTCTTCATCCGGCGGAGTGACGGCAATTGGAATATTCCAAGTTCCATTGGCATTTCTTTTGCCGTTCGGGAAATGAAGCTGCATCAAACTAATCGTTAATTTATGAGGTTTCATTGAATTTCATTGATGCTTACGCTGCAAATTCTGCTGTGGGGCGAAATCTTGAGCAGGAGAATGTCTTCCTCACGTGCGTTCCCAATGCAGGCCTTCATCCACTTTCGGCGAACGATTGAATCTCTCGGGAACCGATGAAACTGGAGACCCGGATGTGACACGTCACTGCGACCACAATTTATCGCTTTGCACTTCATTTCGAACCACTGCAAAAGTGAACTTTTGTTCTAGTTGTCACAAACGAAAAAAGTGAAAAAATAGTGACTACTAGCAACACCGCCAAACCAACAACAAACTGCCTGCTTGTAAAATAACTCGACGGAGGCGGTAGTGGTGGTTGTCAAAGCGACCAATAAGAAACGGTATTTTTTGACAGCTAAATGGTCTTGTTTTTGCACTAACAGCTGGCAGGTCCTGTCCTAGAGTACATTGTCACTGAAACTCAAAAAATTGGTCCGGTGGTACTGTCAAACGTGTCAAACCGAAAAAAAATCTAGCGTATCTTCTAAAAAGGTCGGAATGCAGATATTGTGTGCGATAAAAATGTTAATGCAAATTTTGTTACATTTTATGCTTGCAGTGAACATGGAACCAGTGGAAACAAAAAAGTGTGTTGTACATAAATTACATCACGCACTGAAGGGAGGGGTATTCAATGTGACAATCGGTACAAAATTTGGAATTGCTTCATATAAAACGTGTTTCAAAGGGGAAGAAGGAGCCGATTAGCGTTTCCTATAGAGAGCGGTCGATAATCAATTGCGCAAGAGTTTCAAGGGATCGTTCAAACATGAAGTTCATTATTTTTGAACATTTGTTTGTTAGCCGTTTTAATATTTCTGAAAGTGAAATAACGTTTGGAAGGTAAAAGCGATTATTAGATTGTTTGCCAAACCATTAATTTAAAGTTCTTTGTGCAGAGCCGATTATATTTTTTGTAAAATGTAACGTCATCATAGATATTCCATGTAACAAATTATGTCATGTCAACGGTTTTTCATTAAGTGTCACCATTCGTTCTTTTTCCAACTAGATATTTATAAACAAGATATACTCGTACCAGTCAAAATCTGGAAAATCTACTTTCGAAAACCGATTTGTCCAGAGAACTATATGAGATACCTTAAGTTAGAGGTATTTCACTGGATTCACTAAGTGATGCGCCATTCAACGTAATATCTCCGATGCTCGTTATCATGCATCAGAATGGTCGATTTTCGCTAGTAGGTTTTCCGGATACTTTTTCTTTCTTTACAACAGAATGATTCGACAGAATCGAGTACCTTCATGTATTTTTTTTAAGCATAGGTAATAATTTTATTCTCTTTAATAGATTTTACATTATTGCATTTATTATATCTTATTATATATTTCTCTACGGTAAACAACGTTTATGACTGTTAAGGTAAATCCCCCCCTAAAAGAATCAAATTAATAAGCTTTTTGCGGAGTGTGTGCTTTGCTTTAACACATTGTTTAGCATATTGTTCCAGTCGCAGCTTAAATCAATGCACAAATTTATCAAGATGTTGCGATGGTTATTCACTAAATCTTGATTCAAAATGTGCCGTGATAGTTGCATGAAAACAAGCTGCTGGGCGTTGTAAATTGTCATGACGATCCTGTTTTCCAGCTTCGCATAATACTTGGCAATGTTGAATTTATCAAGTATTCGGCATCTTGAATGACCTTTTTTTTCTTCAGCATTTTGCTTTTTGCTTTCACAATTAACTCATTGCTTGCCCTCAACTTAGTGTTCTAAATGCACTTCCACAGTTATAAATTGAGTGCTTTCGATGCCAAGTACCATTTTCGCATTAGTATGATTGTGTGGCAAGTACAATTATACCCTATGCCCAGTGAGCCGAGAAATTTTCCTAGACCAGACCGGGAATCGAACCCAGCCACCTCCAGCATGGCGTTGCTTTGTAGCTGTGCCTTTACCGACTGAGCTAAGGAAGGACCCCGAGATCCCGAATGACCTGTAGCAAGCATTGTTCAGTTTTCCAACTAGTTGTTTCTGAACGCGAGGAGCGGAATTCGGATTGAGTGAAAACTCATCATCCGTTTGAGAATTTCCAACCATGTCAGCAGAATTCTCATCATCACCTGTATTTTCGTCATCGTATCCAATGGTTAATGAGTTCTTCACTGATTCAAGGTAGAACGCAGAATTTTCTTCAGCATCAGTTCATCGAAGTTTTGGCAAATAGCATATGCCGATAAAGTGACATTGTTATTCACAATCATCCTTTTGTACATATGCTGCTTTAAACAGCACAGTGGTTGGATTGTTGTTGTTGCCCACTTTTGCCCTGATAAAAAATGTTTCCATGTTGTTTCCAATGTTGTCATCGAATTTAACGTCCGTTGTTTAGACAGTGATTTCGATTAGTTGGTGTTCGTTTTGTACATTTTAGCGTGTATTTTCGTCGGTTTCGTTTATTTTGTGAACCTTTACTATTTTTATTTCAAGTGATTAGAAATAACTGAGAAAATACAGATCAATTCGACATGTCCATCCGTTTCTCCGATCGCTATAAAAGAAAATTTTCCGTGGTGTGCCGTTGATCCCAAAGATCCCAAAAGCGCGCGTTGTTGTTGGTGCAACAAATCATTCAAAATCGATACTATGGGAAAAATGGCATTTACCAGCCACCAAAAATCATCTGGCCATCAACGATAAACGACTTTGCGCCAAACAAACTTGCCAATCAACATATTCGCCAAAGGTAAAATTTGATTCGTGTTTCATTTTTTTTTTAATCAGTTCGTTTATTTATTAGGCTCAGGCGTGTGTAACACTTTGCGGAGCCGATATTCAATATTGTAGTTAACAATTTTTCTTTTTCGATTTTAGTAAAGTGGGGTGCCAATTACTCGTGGCTAGCTCGAGGTTAATGGGTCACATTATTGTTTGGAAGGGGCTAGGCAGGTAACTTATTTCAGGTATTTGTTGCTGCTCATGGTTGCGACATCTACCAGATCCTCGGTCCCTGTAGTCCCTTACAGGAACTAAGCTGCAAGTGGGTGACCACAGTTTGCTGGGCAGGTACAAGTAGCACGGAAACAAAAGGATAATATAACTGGGACACAATGGCAGGGAATTTACTAGAGTGAAAGGGAGGGGGTGATGACATTACACTCTTAGATCAGACAAACAAAGAAATTCGTAAATCGCTTGCATGTAGGGAAGATCACGCATTCCCAAAACATCTCTTACTTCGCGGAAGGGTTGTCTACCTCGGGCCACAAGGGTATCCAATAGTCGTGCTCTGGAGGCATCATTATCCGGGCAATGCCAAACTCCGTGAGCGATGTCATCATAACCGGTTCCGCACCTACATACATTGCTATCGACGAGGTTAATTCTGTAGAGATGTGCGTCTAGCGAGTAGTGGTTGGACATAAGTCTTGACATCACACGAATGAAACCGCGACTTACATCCAGACCTTTGAACCACGATCTCGACGAAACATTTGGAATAATGGAATGTAACCACCGCCCAAGAGAATTACTTGTCCAAGTGTTTTGCCAACTTTGAAGAGAACTCTGACGTACTAATGGGAAAAATTCATCATGTGAAATTCTTCTTTAAAAAATCTTGCCTTCTTGTGCGCCTACCTTTGCTAGAGAGTCCGCTTTCTCATTGCCTGGAATTGAGCAATGTGAGGGGACCCATACAAAGGTAATCCTAAATGATCTTTCAACCAACGCACACATCTGCTCCCTTAATTTTGAAAGAAAGTAAGATGAGTGCTTAACTGTTTTCATCGACTGGAGGGCCTCAATAGAACTGAGACTATCCGAGAAGATGAAATAATGGTCTATGGGCATGTCGGAAATTATCCCCAATGCGAAATTGATTGCTGCCAATATTCTTCTATTGCAATTGACATGTTGGTACTTTTCGATGAAAATTTGGGGAATTAAAATAGGTCGAAGTTGATCTGGAACTCCTTGAATAGCCTGTTTCATGGAGAGATCATAATCAATAGAGGAACTGTGATAAAGAAAGCGTACACTAGGAGGGTTATAGCATGGAAGACTAATATCGGATGACATATAGTTAATATAGATTCGTAAGAATCTTGACTGGGTACTCAATTCGAGCATTTCTTCGAACTTTTCAATCACAAGGTTGTTACTGATTCCACACTTGATCAGTATTCTAGATGAGAGCTCCCAGAAGCGGTTCTGTAAGGGTTTCACTCCTGCCAGAACCTCCAGGCTCATATTATGCGTTGAATGCATACAGCCAAGGGCAATACGTAAACAACGAAATTGAATGCGTTCCAATTTGATGAGGTGGCTGTTTCTTGCCGAGAGGAAACAAAAAGAGCCATATTCGAGAACTCAAAGAACAGTTGTTTTATAGAGTTTAATGAGGTCTTCCGGGTGAGCACCCCACCATGTCCCGGAAATTGATCTTAGAAAATTGATCCTCTGTTGACATTTCTGTTTTAAAAACGCAAAGTGATTACTCTAAATGCATTTCGAATCAAACATGACTCCAAGGTATTTGAAGGTCAAAGATTAGGTAATGTCTCTTCCCAACAGCTTGAGACGCAGTTGGGCAGGGAACCGCTTTCTAGTAAACACTACCAATTCGGTTTTATGCGGTGAAAACTCGATCCCCAAATTTCTGGCCCAGATGGACAGATTATCTAGGGAATTTTGCAATGGTCTTTGCAAGATTTCCGCACGTGGACCTCTAAAGGAGATCACAGCATCGTTTGCAAGTTGTCTTAGCGTGCATCTATTTTCCAAGCAGTTATCAATATTTTTAACATAAAAATTATAAAGCAAGGGACTTAAACATGAACCTTGGGGTAAGCCCATGTAGCTGATTCTGGAAGTTGTCAGTTGACCTAGATTGAAGGTCATTTGTTTTTCTGACAGTAAATTATACAAAAAGTTATTTAAAATTCCTGGTAATCCACTACTGTGCAGACTATCTGCCAGTATATCTATGGAAACTGAATCAAATGCGCCCTTATTATCCAGAAATACTGAAGCCAATTGCTCCTTGTGTGCAAAGGCCAGCTGTATATCAGATGAAAGCAACGCTAAACAATTGTTTGTTCCTTTGCTCTTTCTGAAACCAAATTGCGTATTTGATAGTAGGTTGTTTGATTCAACCCAACGGTCATGCCTTGATAGGATCATTTTTTCTAACAATTTCCTTAAACATGATAGCATAGAGATCGGACCGTAAGAATTGTAATCAGACGCTGGTTTCCCAGGCTTTTGAATAGCTATTACTTTAACCTGCCTCCATGCGAGTGGAACTATATTTAAATCCATGAGAGTGTTATACAGGTTAAGTAATCGTCTTTTAGCGATATCGGGGAGAGTTTTTAGAAGGTTGAATTTAATCATATCGCTTCCCGGAGCAGAGTTATTCGATGAAAGAAGTGCCATTGAAAATTCCAACATTGTGAATTGTTCGTCCAGCGAACCGTTATATCGGGTAGTATCCCGTAAATTCGGTTGTGTTGGGGCAGAGTCTGGACAAACCTTTTAAGCCAAGTCGAATATCCACTGCATGGAGTATTCTTCACTCTCATTGGAGGATGAGCGGTTTCGCATATACCGAGCCTTTCTCCAAAGCGTTGTCATCGAGGTTTCTCTAGATAGTCCCTCTACAAACGAACGCCAGTAATTGCGTTTCTTTGCTTTGAGTAAGTTTTTAAGCTTTTTTTCAAGCATGAGGTACTTATCAAAAAGCTCACATGTTTCATGTCTACGATAATCTTTAAACGCATCGGATTTCTCAAGATACAACTTAGTGCATTCATCATCCCATCCAGGGGTGGCGAGTCTTCTTTTGAGGGATGCACTTGGAACACGTCGTTTCTGGACTTCTAATGCACTTTTGTACATCAGGTCGGAAATGAAACGGTACTCTTCTAATGGTGGAAGAGGATCGGTAGAATCAATACCAAGGGTTACCGCCGATGCAAAATGTTGCCAATCAATATGCCTCGTGAGGTCATAAGGAACATGGATTGACTGGTCTGTTATGTGAAAACTATTTGTGATTGAGATAATAATTGGTAAGTGATCACTACCATGGGGATCATTGATTACCTTCCACAGACAATCTAATGATAGTGAATTAGAACACAAAGATATGTCAAGTCGACTCTCCCTGGCAGGAGGTTTTGCTATTCGTGTCGCTTCCCCAGTGTTCAAGATGGTCGAGTTGAAATCGTCGCATAAGTCATAGAAAATACCCGCTCTGTTGTCATCGTATTGTTCGCCCCAAGCAGTACCGTGGGAGTTCAGATCGCCCAGAATAAGAACTGGAGATGGAAGTAATGTAATTGAACTCCAAAGTTGACGGCGGTTTATTGATGCCCTCGGAGGGACATAGACGGAAGCTATGCAAAGATCTTTATTCTTAACATTTATTTGGCAAGCGACGATTTCAATGCCTGAGATTATTGGGAGTGAGGTTTTACAGAAGGGGTAGCATTTTTTGATCCCCAGAAGTACGCCACCACATGAATCATCTCGGTCCAGGCGAATAATGTTAAAATCGTGGAAGTTTCATTCATCTTCGGATGAATGCCATGTTTCACAGAGAGTAAATATATCACAATCAGAATTGTGAATCAAATACTTGAACGAATCTCACTCGTCGAATTATTCATCGAAAGATATGAATTCACCAATGAGGGGCCATGATACAGTCAATTGCTTGAAGTAGTTTCCAACTATAGGAATAAGCAGGTCAATAATTCCTCGGAGCGGTGAAGCATCCGAAAGGCCAAGAGCATTTAAAATGTTATCCACAATGTCCCTAAAATTAATCTTACCTCGCTTGGACGGGATATTCTTGGAATTGCAAGAAGACGTAGTTTTTGGTAACCTCTTAGGGTTACTTTATTATGGTAAGTTATTTGAAATGTACTTTTTGGGTAGGATCCTTCCTCATTTTATTGCCCATAACTATATTATTAGGAACAGTAGAAATTTGCAATATCCCAGTACATTTACTAGTGCAAATAAAAACAAATAAAATGTGTTAATTGAATCTAAAGTTCAGTATAGCCGTGAAATTTTCTTTTTGTCTTTTAATTTTTTATTTTTTTTTATTTTATAAGTCATTTATGCTAAAAATTTCCACTGTTCCTTTAACAACTATATAACGGGGATTGCCCAAGGGGGGTAGCCTAAGGCAGTCGAAGGATTTGTTGACTGGACAAGGGTTCGTGGAGTCGCCAGTCCCTTGTCATGCGAAGACACGCGGCCTTCTGGCCGTAGTCTTCCGAAGGTCCTCACTGAGATCGACTGACCCTGCTACAAGAAGCCATCACGTAGGCTATTCTCTCAGAACAACCTGCGGAGAATAGTCCTGCAGCCATAGGTAATCCTTGCACTGATGGTGGGTTCTTATCACACATCACATCACATCACCTCTTAGGGTTACTTTATTAGGTAGCGGCGGGTTGGTATAGCTACAGCTAGGAACGGATGCATCAGCTATTACTGGTTTGTTCGGTTTTTTAAATTGACCCCCGCTACCTCCAATTTTTTGCAAGCTTTCGAGAGTAGGTTTTATTTGTTTCCGGCGCACACCCGGAAAACTAGTAGGCTTTCTTTTACCGGGGGCGTGTACCTCCGGAAATCCACTCTCATCGGCTTCGTCAGTGTCCAGTTCGTCAGAAGACAAAAACGACAAAGGATTTTCATTTTGAGCGGCTGATACAGACGATGCAGACGCTCCGTTTTGCGACTTTAACATTCTTGGAGCGTCTGCTTGGAGCGTTCTTGTATGGAACGTCTCACGTTACCAGTGCGCTTCTTGTACACGGGGCAGTTCTGCAAATCGTAGAGAGACTCTTTGCCACAGTAAGCACACTTTGTTGCTTCCTGTTGGCAAGCATCCTCTAGATGCCTTTGGCCGCATTTGCCACAACGGGGCTTGTTGTCGCAAAAAGTAGCCGTATGACCCAACTGTTTGCACTTGGTACAATTAAATACCTTTGGTACAAAAAGGCGCACTGGGAAAAAAACTTTATCAATTTCAACAAATTTTGGGAGAATTGATCCGGCGAAGGTCACTTGTAGCGAGTCCGATGGTGAATACGTCTTTTTTCCATCTACCATTGATCCTGCATGCAATTGTTTGCATTCCAGGATTTCAATGGTAGACGAAGCTGAATTTGGAAGTCGCCCCTTACCTTCCATAACGTCTTCACACGTCAGGCTCGCTGCAGAAACCACACCATCTATCTCCACATCTCGAGATGGGATGTAAACGTAGTACTCGACATTATAACCTTCATCACTAGCAATTTCATTTGCAATTTTATATGTAGGTGCAGTGACACGCAGTTTGTTTCGGTTGACCTGATGAAATTCGGTCTCCGGATACCGACGCGTCAAATTTCTTTTTATGCCCAAAAAGTCTAGGGCTTTCACTTTCTGCCGAAAGTAGACAACCCAAGGAGAGGCAGAAGACGGCTGATAACAGCGCGCCCTAAAAACATCTTTGGGAGGCATGTCGCCCCCCGTAGAATCATCCATGAAAAAAAAAATTAGGGGACAAAAAATCAAATAAAACAAAATAAAAATCAGATAATTTTTTCGGACCACCCTATGCAGAACGATTTACTATATGGGAGAGAGATATACAACACACTAGTAGATGAGGGAACAAAAAACAAATGTGCTACTTGTCGTTTGCCGGTATGGCACCTTCTGCTGTTGTTCGCAAACAAAGCACCGCTTGCTGACCGGCAGTGGATGGAGCGATGGCCTTCCTTGCTGCGATGATGCTTATGGGGTTACACTTTTTCCCCTCGGGTGTTTGACGATGGTACTGGCTGGACAGATCATCTGTCGGGCTCGGCCGGGAATGTCTGCTTCCCTAATGGAACGCTCGGCTGGATATCGGCGGTTTAAACAGTGCACTACTTTTAATCACCGCGTGATTGATAGTGGGTTGAAAAAAAAATGCAAAAAAGGAAATGCGGAGTGCGAAAAATACTGACCCGAAGCTCTTCAGCGTTCGATGCGGAATGGTGTTTCATTAATGAACTGAATTAATGTTGATACAATTTTAGGATCTGTTACGATTTCGTCTACGAATACATCAATTGCCGCTGAAATTTGTGGTATGTTACTGTTAAATTAGGGGCCTCAAATAGCTCAGTTGGTAAGAGCACGGATTGCCAATCCTAAGGTGGCAGGTTCGAATCCCGATCCGGTCAGAGATTTTTCAGGTTGGAAAATTTCCCGACTGCCCTGGGCATAAAAGTATGATTGTACTTGCCACACAATTATACCGATGCAAAAATGGCAATGGCATAGAAAGCTCTCAATTAATAACTGTGGAAGTGCAATTAGAACACTAACTAGAGAGCCCGCAATAAGCTAATTGCTAAAGGCAATAAGCTTGAATGCGAAGAAGAAGAAGAATACTGTTAAATTAACTGGTGAAATACTTAAGTTTACTGTTTGTGCGTTTGTGTTTACAGAAATCACTACGCAGTCATCCGGCGTTATTGATCAATCACAGAACCCTGACGCCAAAGTTAGCCGGCAACAAGAGCTTCCCGTCATCAAACGCTATATGCTCGAGGAAAAAGTAGTGAGAACTGAAATATTGTGGGCGTTGGCAACGGTTCACATCCATAGCTCATTTCGCAGTGCTGGTGAAAATGTGCAAATATTCAGGGAAATGTTTCCGGATAGCCAAATTGCGGCCAAAATGGAGATGGGCCGTACGAAAGCTGGATACATCGTGACGCATGGACTGGGCCCATATTTTTCCAACCAAGTTTTGAAAAGCGTGGAGCATTGTACGGAACTTGTAGTAGCATTTGATGAAACGCTGAACAAACTTTCTAAGCGCCAACAGCTGGACGTTGGTATCCGTTTTTGGAGTGCAGAGAAGAATCAAGTTGAGGTTGCGTACGTCGGATCGGCTTTCCTTTCGTCTACTCGATCGGCGGATCTATCGGAGGGCTTGAAATCATGTTTTTCTCCAAATCCAGCGTTGATTCCAAGAATTTGTCAGATCTCAATGGATGGGCCGAATGTAAATCTCAAACTTTCCAAAGATTTGTGTCACGAAATCAAAAACCTTCGCAACAGCATTTCTTTCGATCTTTTGAACATCGGAAGCTGTGGTCTTCACGTTGTCCACAACTCATTCAAAAATGGAAACAAAAGAACAGGTTGGAGTATTGATGATTTTTTGCAGTCATTGTACTACTTGTTCAAAGAAGTTCCTTTAAGGTGAGCGGACTATGCGGCAGTAACCGGCAGCGATGAATTTCCCCTAAAGTTCTGCTCTGTTAGGTGGGTAGAAAACCAGTCCGTTGCTGCAAGGACAATCAAAATGCTGCCTAACCTTCGAGTGTACATCAGGGCCGTCAAATCACAACAGGAGAAGAAGCTGAAAGAATCATCGACCAAGTTCAAGAGAAGTTTTCCGTCCGTTTCCAAGTCCAAAGCCTTTCGTGATGTAGCTGACGCTGTTGATGATCGTTTAATTGGGCCGAAACTGACTTTTTTCATGTCTGCTGCGGCAACTGTTGAACCGTTCCTGCATGAATTCCAGACAGATGCGCCTATGGTTCCTTTTCTATTTACTGATTTGATTGGACTTATCAAACCTGTAATGTCGAAGGTTTTGAAACCAGAGTGTTTGAAGGTCAAAGTTAAGTCATTGGTTGATATTCAATTAAATGACGCTAATTTGCTCGATGCAGTAAAAGTTGACATAGGATTTGCTGCAAAAGCTGCTATAAAGTCCGAAAGCGAGCAGGGCAAGATTCCTCAGCCAAAACTGATTTCGTTCTACAACGGTTGTAAGCAGTATTACATTGGATTTTTGGAGAAAATGCTCGAACGTTCTCCATTGAAATACCCTTTGACTAGGTACCTCAGCTGCCTGGATCCGGGAGTAATCTCTACTACGTCCGACATTGCCAGACAGCGTTTCGACTTATGCCTTGAAATATTAGTCGAAAAGGAACATCTGCAGCGGATAAGGCAAAAGAGGAATTTTCGCACATTAGATGCCTTCCATCTTTCAAGCAGTCGTGTCTAGCTTACAAGAGATGTACTCGTTTGGACAACTTCTGGCCGACAGCTATCGGAGAAAGCGGTAAGGCGTTGGTAAATCTTCTGCAAGTGGTGAAGAAATTTCTTATTCTTTCACACGGAAACGCGACCATCGAACGAGGTTTCTCTGTCAACAAGGAATGTCTTGTTGAGAATTTGACTGAGGAAAGCCTAGTTGCCCAGCGGTTGGTGTATGACGCAGTACTTCGAGCGGGAACCGTAAATAACGTTGAAATCACCAAATCATTGATGCATTACGCTAAAAATGCACACAGTCGTTACACCGAAGCGATGCAGAAGAAGAAGCTGGAAAAAGCTGACGAAATCAAGGTGAAACAAATGAAACGGGAAGCCGAAAAGGTACGGGACGAGCTGGAAGTAAAACGTGCGAAGCTATTGGCAGATACTCAAAGAGAAATTGCGATCCTTGATGAACAAATGAAAGAACTAAAACGTTAAATGAAACGTTGGACAGCTGCGGTTTTAATCGTTGTTATTGTTGTTGTTTTTTTTTTTAATAAAAAGCTAGTTCAAACTTTTTTCGTTTTTTTTTTACATTTGGAAGAATATCACGTATATTAATTATTTTAGCAGTTTGTGACCCTTATGTCCCATTTTCCACCGAATAATGCATGCAATTTTTTTAACTTAAACACTGATTGTCATGTTAAAAATTTCAACTTGCCCTTTAAAACTTTAAACTTCTAGATGTTATATTTAGATACGAATGGTAAGTACTGCTAAACATTAATTTATGTAATAAAATGAACTAATCAAAATCCGGGAAAATTTTCACAATACCACCGGGAAAACCGGGAAAAACCCGGGATTTTTTTTTATGGGTTTGAGTGGCCACCCTAATCACCAAACTATCATTCTGTTTTCGTTTCAGCAATCAAACGCCGCTCTCTTGCTTTCTGCCTCCTACTATCCTCTATGTTATGTATCTAACACGTCATCAATCTCTGGTTCCTTTTTCCATCTTTCTCTAGAATTTCCTTCACTCTGGCTATCCCCTATTTTCAACAGCCTCTTACTATCCGGTATCTTAAGCAGGATTCACTTGACCCCTGTGATTATTATTCTGTGATACCAAATCTATACTTCTACCCTGGTACTGTATGGACAGTGATTTTTATCGCTGGAGACTTGGCCCTATGACCCCCTTCTGTACTTGAAAATGAAAATGAAAAATGAAAATAAACATTCTTTAATTTATTTAAGGGGGAGGTAGCTCATCAAATCTTCCGGTCCGCCTCTAAGCATCTTGCTGTGAGGTACCAGGTGGGTCGCCACCGATTGCCTGTCGATCTGCCAATTTTGGAAGACGTCTGCATTGAGTTATCTCAAATTATAATAATCCGTCCTATCCGTACTATATCACAAAACATTGCGATTGGTTGAGCGGATTGGAGATAATGAAATCATTGGGTATAGGACCAAGTCTCTCCCGGTAGGTGCGAAAAGATGAGCTTAGAAATCAATAGTAGCCAGAAGGCACGAAATGCTTCCAGGGACGCTAATTTCACAAAATAAACCACGTGAACTCGTTTTTGAAAATCTCAGACCCCCTCCCCCCTCGTAGACTTTTCTCCATACAATTTTTTGAAATTTTGTATGGAGCGTAGATTTTGGTCAAACCACCCCCCTCCTCCCAGAAAAGTCTACGTGGTTTATGAATAGCCGCTTATCTATTTCGGTAATATTTTTTTTTTGCGGCGCGAGTGATCGAGTCTGTACAGAAAAAGATCAACAAAACTGCTGCTAGGTGAGATACAACGGTAAATTTCCCAAAAAATTATTAAAACATCCATACTATTAGTTCGATATATTTGCTGTATCACCATGGTGTCGATGCTTTGTTATCGGTTATAGCGCATTATTTTTAGTTTCGGTTATCTATTGTTTGGCGGTGCGGGTGATCATGTGAGCGCAGAAAAAAAACAGTAAAGCTGCTTCCCGGTGAGATCTGGTGGTTCGCCGGGTGTGGTGGGCCGGTGGTAGGGATTATAATTGGTTGTGCTCTATAGTGTTCCTTTGCCAAACTCGCCGGGCCTCCATGTCTTGGAGCAAGTGAACGGCTATCCTATGTGTGATTGGCTGCAATAGCTTCCTTACTGTTAATATGAATCGATCCAAATTCGCTGTCAAGCGTTAATATAAATCACACTTTGTGGTTTATATTTTACTAGACAGCTAAGACAATAACTCTTAGTATCTTTTCAGAGAAATAGCTAAGATCTTCAAACATCCGGGGGACTACAAGGATTTCACTTATATCTATGAACTTAATTTTGTTTCTTTTCAGGCAACAAATAATTTATTTCTACCAACTTTTGAAGACAATATCTAATATCCTGTTTTGTTTTGCTTTGTTTTTTTTTCGTTATGCTTGTCTCGTTTCAGTCACAGCTCCTTCTCTCTAAATTTTCCCTATCAATCTCCTCCTATCCCTAACCAATACACGGAAGCTAATGGGACAACGGGGCCCGTTAGTAAAAGTGTCGGCATGCTATATGGATTAGTATGCACGAACGCTTAGGCTATGCAGGTTCTCACTCAGCTTAGGTGCAGATCGGTGGGTAGTTGCCTGCCAGGGTGGGAGCTGATCAATAACAATAACATTCTCTAATTTATCTAAGGAATGCTCCCGTACTCTGGAATTGCAATGTAGTAGAACAATGCTAGTTGTATTTTAGCCGCCCAAAGAATTTTTCCCATTAATTATCTAAAAACCACGTGAAAAAAAGCTAGACTAAAAAAGATGTAGATTGAGGTTTGGGTGACAGAAGAAAAAAGTAAAACGATTGTGACCAAATACTGTACGGAAACTGGTATATCGATGAGAAAATTGACAAAGCAGGAAGGAGTTAGCGTTCATGCGGTTCAAAATACGCTGAAACGCTTCGGGACACATAACGTTTTTGGATCTACCTGGTCGTGGGCGTAAACCTGGTCCATCTAAACCAGATTTAGACAAAAAGATTGGAGTGCAGTTTTAAAGAAAAAAGGAGTTGTCGATTAGAGATTGTGCAAAAAAAAAAGTGGAACATCGATCGGAATGGTTCAGCGCGTTAAGGTACGTAGCTCTTACCTACAAGAAGCAAAATTGTCCCAAACGTAGCAAATTACTAGCCATTTCCATGAAAACCCGATTTCGTAACTTATACGATGAGGTTTTGAGCAAAAAGGAAACGGGCATTATTATGGATGATGAAACGTATGTTAAGCTGGACTACAAAACGCTTTCAGGGGCACAATTTCACACTGTGAAGCAAGGAATCGATGTGCCAAAATCAGAAAAGTTCCTTTTTTGTGAAAAAATTGGAAAGAACTGGTTTGGAAAGCAATTTGCCAATTTGGTATGAAATCTTCGCCTTTTTTAACCCTCGCGAACATGAATACCGAAATTTACGGGAAGAAATGTCTTTAAAAACGTGTGCTACTTCTCATCCGAAAGTACAAAGACGAGATACTGTTTTGGCCTAATTGGGCATCATGCCATTATGCGCGTTCCATAATGGACTGGTATCGCGAAAAAGGAGTCGAGAGGTGCCGGTGGTTACGTACGGCTTTCTGAATTTTCCGCTCCCACAGATCGCCTGCCACACCAAGTACTTCTTGGCAAATTTGTCGACCTTCTTCTTCTTGAACTTCTCCGAAACATCTAGGTGGGACTTACCGACAAAAAACTCCAGGCCGGGGATCTGCTTGGCGTCCGCTCTAATGTAAGTCTCGTCGTCCATTACGATGCATTTCGGCTGCACCAACTATTTGCGGTACAGCTTCCTGGCGTGGGATTTGGCCACCGTATTCTGTTTATCGGTTCGGTTAAGCGCCTTCCTTACCTTGAAGACATGAAGTCCGACCCGTTTTATTAGCTGCTGGACGAACCAGATGGAAGAATTGACCTTCTTGGCCACGCCCCGAATTGAATAGTTCTGATTGCGCTTGAAGTAATCCCTCACCTTCCTTGCGGTCACGGGCCGGTCGTCTTCGCTTTTCTTCCGATGTCACCTCGCCGGTGGGTCGTGTGGGTTCTTGAACGATTTTACCACACGGGACACGACTCCCAACTGTTTTGCGTTCTACTTGTGGGACTGGCCTGGATTTTCACCACCGCACCCAAATTTGTTTTTGTCGAAGCACTTCTTGCTTGGAAGCCATCTCGATAACCACTTGACAGATTGTGACGAAATTTTGCAAATGTAAACATTACACTCTAAAGTACTAAGCTTTTACCCATGAAACAAAAACTTTAACACAAAAAGAAGTGTTACATTTTTTTCGAGTACAATCTTTAGGCGCAAACTCTAAAATGGTACATAGAGGGTTAAAAGAGTTCGTCAGTTTCATCAAGCCCTGATTATATCTCCTGATTTTAGACACCTAACGTAGGTTTTGCCTGTTCAAAGAAACACATAATTCGCCGCTAAGAGACCAACTCTTTTTATTTTCTTCCTGGTCTCTATTGGTCTCCGTTTTCAGGCATGTGGTCTCTAAAGGTCCTATTTATTTGATACTCACTCGCTACCAGGTTTGATAAAATGGACCCTTTTAGTCGTGACTTCTAAATGAAAGTCTTAAAAAAAACTGAATCACTTTTTCAATCTATTACTAGCAAATGCGAGTGAATTCCTTTAAATTTTACCAGGAAAAGCTTGTCTTTTGACCGGTAGGCTTCTTCAGTGTCGATTGCTCTACTTGAAGAGTGCATCGCAGTGGAATTTATATAAAATGAGTTTTTGTCCGTATGTGTATATTTGTATATATTTTTATGTCTGTCAATTAGTTGTATGTTGTTATTGTATCGTGTTGTGGGGTGATTGAGCTAAAAAAATTACCAACCACAAATACCCGTTTGCTTGCTCTTTGTTAAGTATTTTTTTGGAATTTTGTTTTTGAAATATATGCTTTCTGTTACAATTAGTTTTTAAAGATTTGTGAAATGCCTTAAAAAAAATAAATAAATAAAAAAAAACTAAAATCAGCATCAAGTAGCAAATAGTGACCATGGCAACAGTAAATTAAAATGTATAAATGTTAGTTTTGTAAAATTTCAATAGATTTAATAAACTTTTTCAGGATACCTCAAATCAAGATTTTGGTGAAATGCTGCTATCGCTGAAAACGAACGAAAACGTGCTTAAGCGCGTACCTCAGAACTCTACACTTTAACATTTTACAACATTTCTTGCATTTCAGGATCAACCGAATGGAGATCATATATTATAGATACGGATGCTTTTAGTATTTTTCATTTACATAAATATATATACCATTATATAAATATTTCATGGGAATGGGAGGGACCATCAGGGAAACCTATTGAAGCACTCTGGATGGGGAGATTGGGAATGCCAACTCCCCATTGCTAAAATTTTGTGAATAGAGGGCAGGCTCGTCTCCCCGCCCATTGGGGCATCCTCATGTTAGATAGCTTGCTCTTTTGACAGATTGTTCAGTATTGTTGTTGGAAGGAGATTCTTTATATTCCTTTGGATACGTATAAGTGATGATGCATATCGATCCACCCAACCCCTTTTTGGCCCTTCATACAACGGCATGATTAGGATAATCAGTGGTTATTAAAGCTTGATCAAGTCTAACAGAGGGAAGAGCCCATTGCTGTCGTGTTAGTTAGTTAGTTTCCGTGATACAATGGGTGGTAGTACATATCATGCATCAACATACATCATACATTTGTAAAATACCTTAAAATTTGTATGTGGTTCAAGTTTATAAAACGTTTTTGGTTGAACATATGTTCGGCTACTTTTGATTTGAAATTGTAAATGAGTCGTTTGTCACTGTCTTTGTTAGCTTTAGTGACTTCCGCGATATGTTCGAAAACATTGATTTAAAACACAAGTTTGATAGCTCGAATCATAAATAATGCATACGTTCTTACAGTTACAGTAGATTTTGTTACCAAATAATTCATTTTTATGCGGTGCCGGTGGTGTAGTGGTAAGCATGGTAGCCTCTCACCCCAGTCGGTCTGGTATTAATTTCATTCGGCGCCGATGGGATTTTCTGAAACGAAAAATCTCTGATTACGTTTTCCTTCGGATGGAAAGTAACGCCGTTGGTTCTGGTCCATGTGTTAATAGGATTGATGTGTAGTTTCGTACATACTTTACTTTCAGCCTGAGTTTGGTTTGTCACGCCAGGAAGACTACCTGGATCCTACATATCGAACTCATCAACACATGGGTTTTTTGTCTTAAATCCATTGCGAGATGGATGGCACAATATGACTCAAACCCATCTAAAACTGTCTTTTTCCTTCGAACGTAAAAAGTAACCCACCCTGACCGACCATGTGTTCCCACAGCTTCTCTAAATCCTGTTCCCTGTTTGCCTTCTAGCCGATGCCGACGCTGACCAATTCCAGCGGCTTCAATTTGAATAATTCCATCTTGCAGCAACGGTGATTTGGAACCAATTAGGAGTTATTTTTTAAGTCTTTGCTTACCTATCAAAGTATTACTGTGGGCTGCGGCTGCTCCGATCAGCTGCTGGTCCGGTTGTTGTTTATAATGGAAGATGATAGTCCGTACACTTGTATATGGCTATATTGATTAATTGCACTTTACCCATTTTACGGTTAGTAAAGTATACCTATATTATTGGTAATGCCTATTGTTTATTTTTTTTATCTGATTACCTGTTTGTTGATTTTCTCATCTTAGCGTTCACATGTTTTCTACACCTTCTCATAATGGAATTGTATACTTCTTTTCCATCCCCAGTGCCATGAAATCAATTAACATCCAGGAATACATTCGCGATGTTTTGTCAAATGCTCAAAAGCACCTGGAGAGCATGGCCGCATTGATCACCTTAACTCAGATGAAAATCTCCATGCATCATGTGGAGAACGTGCAAATTGAAGAGAACAAGTACGCCTCGGATGTAGCGGTACGCGTGTGCAATAAACTAGCTACTAAAAGTTGTGAAATAGAGCAGTTTGTGAAGGACCTACAACAGGGACGATTTTCCCGATTTCAGATGTCTTCAAATAATAACAAGATACCCAATAAGGCTGGTTGCCGTTATAAGCTTTTAATATTCTCTGTGTTGATAGGCTGTGCTTACATTGGAGTCAAACTATTCAAACGACAAATTAAGTAGACTTTACATAATATGACAGTAGTATTTTCGTAACAAACATAAAGCATTTATTTTGAAAATTTAATCTTATTACCTATGGTCCATCAAGTAAGGGTTCATCTCTGAAACTGATGACAGCGTCCTTAATATCATTTTGATACTCGATTACAATTATTGAGTTCTTCCCATGAACTAGAATGTCCCGTGGAACATATAGCGTTACTTGAGGACCTACCAGTGGCCAGTATCGGCCCAAGTTAAACCCATTGATAAACACTACTCCTTTCCCCCATCCTGTTGGGTCTAGGTAAGTATCGTAAAGTTCATTCTTCGTTATTATGAAATTGCCGTGGAAAAGTTTTACAGAGCTCATTTTATCAGCATAGTCGTCCATATCAGTGTAATTGTCGATGTATTTTTGTAGTAATGTATAATCATCTAACGGGAAACCCGTCATCGTCCAATTTAGCAGCTCATTGCCATCCAGCGTTACTGCACCTAGGATCCCTTTGAAGTCATTTGCAATGCCATAGTTGATGCGTCCTTGATTCTCCACTATTAGTTGAATCTTGCTTCCCCCTCCAAGACTAATCGGTAACGAGTAGATACCATTTTCTCGAGACAGAACTCCGATGAATTTCTAAGTGAAGAACAAGAATTGTTTTAGTAAGTTACAATTATTTTGCGCACAATGTAACACGCCTGCTACAGGACCATATTCCACGTTCGACCAAATGGTATATCAATGTAATAAATATATCATTGAACGTTAATGATTAACAACTTTTATTAAGACATGTTTTTTTTTTTGGTAAAAGTATGTTTATTTAGTCAATTTACTTAGTAAAATATAACATAATAATTTAAACTCCGACTTCTAGAGCAAAACTTAAACCATTTATATCTATCCTGTCATTGCAACTTCCAATGAAGTTGATGTAATTCACTAATGTTTTCAGTATTACTATTTTTGCTGCTGTCGATACCCATTCAAGTGCGGGCCGTAATAGTTCGTCGCAAACATATTCTCGTCGGCCACCTGTTATCGTCAGTATCCTTTGTTGTAGTAGCCTTCAGGCACGATGTACTCTAGCACAGCAGAAAAACTTGTGTTTGGTCGTTTCACTTGGTTCAGCACAGTGTAGGGATTGTTTCCCGTTCGTTCGTCGTATTCTGAATAATAGTCGCTGGTGTGGTACTTTCTGGTTTGTCCACATATATAAAACATTCTTTTCTGAAGACAAGAGCCCACGCAACGATATGTTCCTCCAAATTCGGGGCCAGTTGACGGTTGGATGATCTGTTTCAACTTTCGGTGCATCCGTTTGTCCCAAAAATATACGGTGGACAAGATCGGCGGAAGGGTTTTGGAGGATTTGGAAAGGGAAATTTGGTAAATGAGGGAAAATTAATTTTAGGCAGGGGAGGTCTGAGATGGAAATTATCAATCGAGAGAAAGAAGCTGCTGCTATATGGGACAATATATCAACCATCGCTGTGTTGAAACCCATTTCACGCATTGTTTTGAACAAAAATCGATGGTTAACTCGATCAAACGCATGGTCCAGATCGAATCCAGTTAATTTTGCCCTTTGCCTGTTTGCTTTCAATTTGACAATTCTGTCTTTCACTGCAAGTGTGGCTTGAAAAATGTTCTTGGTGCTAGTTGAGCATTTCTGTGACTCGGTTAGAATGTTGTTAGTACACAGTTCGTTGTTTAGTCTTGTTTTTAGGATCCGAGATAGAATTTTATAATCGTAGTTTATTAAGCTTATAGGCCTGTACGAAATAGCCGTGTCTCCCGCACCTCGTTTTTTCACCAATACTATTACACCTTCGACAAATTTTGCTGGGAAGTTGGACCTAATAGCTTCATTCAGCACCAGGTTTAGCTCACGGTGAATAAATTCGAACGCTCTTAGAAAAAAACTCTTTTGGCAGCCCGTCGGGACCAGGTGATTTTTTGGATGCACTGGTGCGAATTGCAGATAAAATTTGTTCTGTGGTAATCTCGCCCATACAGGCTTCATTACTGGGATCTCGCTCAGGGATAACTCTCTCGGATTGAAAACTATTATCTTCCATTTGATCCACATTTCCGCGTGCGTATAGGTTTGCAAAGTATTGCATCATGTGATTTCGGATATCATCTGTGTCGTTAAGAATTTCGTTTCTATAATTTCGAAGCTCCTCAATAGTTGTCCTTCGGCGTGTTCTTTCGCCAAGCTGGAAGATAGATAACGGTTCACCCGCAACGTATGTTTCATTGATGTGCATAAACATTTCAGTAAAACGACGTTGGTGTGATAACATTTTGGCTTTGACGTGATTGATTCGAGTGATTATGGAGCGGTCATTGTGATAGCCGTCATACGCTTGCCTTAATAGAACGTAGAGGCGTTGTTGTTCACGTTAGAAATTTTCATATGCGAGTTTTGATTTCCATCGAAAGAAGGATTTGATATTCGGCTTAGCGCATGACAGCCACCATTCCATCCATGACGAGTGATTTCGTCTTTGACGAGTCCAATATTGCCATCTTGTCTGCAGCTCTGCGATATTTTCGGTAGTCAGGAGATGGGGACTAGGGTGCCAGCCAAAACCGACTTTTCGAAATTCAAAAAACAGTAGTGCTCAAAAGTTTTGTCTCCTCAAAAGAAGTCCCCATGCAAAATTTGAGCTCAATCGGACTTCGTTAAGTGGACCCCCAGCGGTCAAAGTTTGACTTCTTTACCCATGAAAATTCCGAAATCGAAATTTTTTTGTGGATGCCAAATGTCTTAAAAATGCATGAAAAGTCGAGAACTGGAGTTAGCTCGAAAAAAAAAAATTGAAAAAAATCGACTCTGGGACTTAGCCAATTTTTGAGATGGTGGAGTGAATTCAATTTTACTTGAATGATTTAAATTCAACTGCTGATATATTCATGGCAATAGTATTGAAACATAACTTATATCATTGTTGGCAACTGCTAGCATATTATGTGTAAAATTTCATTAGGATGGTTCGCTTATTTTCCACAAGGGTGGTCCTTTTTGATGAAAAATTTAAAAAAAAAATTGAATTTGAGTTGAATATAGAAGATAACAGTATTTAAGTATCTATTAAATAATCATTAGCCGGGGGCGACCCCGGCGTAGTGGTTAACATCCATACCTCTCACGCCAAAGTCACGAGTTCAAATCTCACCCCCGGACAAGTTACGAAAAACACCCAAAAGAGGTGTGTGAGTGACTACGACGGGAGATAAACCAGCCCGAGGCTGAAAATCTCGATAATACAGAAACAAAAAAAAAAAAATAAAATAATCATTAGCCACTGTCAGCATGTAATATGTGTTATTTTGTTAGGGTGGCCCACTTTTTTTTCATAAGAGTGGTCCCTTTTGTCGAAAATTAAAAAAAAAACAATCTGCAAGCAATATTATTTTAACACCTCTTTCATAATCGTAAGCCATTGTCTGTATTAGATTCATGATATTTCATTTGGGTTTGCTCACTTTTATTATATTAGGGTGGACCTTTGAAAAATAAGTGAGAATTTGAATGGAATAGTGAAGACAATAGTATTTACGCATCTCCTGTGTCATCGTAGATCATTGTTAACATTTAATATGTGATATTTCATCAGGGTGGCTAAATATTTTTTTAAGGGGTTGTTTTTTTTCCAAAAATAAAAACAAAAAAAAAAAAAAAAAAAAACTTGAATGGGATATTAAGGACATATGTATTTAAACATCCCCTATACCATCGTAAGAGACTGTTAACATATCAAATGAAATATTTCATTAGGGCGATTACCTCATTTTGCATAAGGGTGACTTTTTAAGTTAGAAATTTGAAATAAAAAATTGGCATGGAACACTTCGTTAAGATATTTTAAGAATGTTTTCTTTTGAATAGTCAAATAGAACCAATACGATAACGTTCAAGGTAGTACAACACTAACTGCCGGGATCAAAATATGGATGAAATAAAATATTTTTTGACGTAACTAAATAATTATTTAATAGATGTTTCAATATTGTTATCCTCCCAGAGAGTCGATTTTTTTCAAATTTTTTTTTCGAGCTAACACCAGTTCTCGACGTTTCATGCATTTTTAAGACATTTGGCATCAAAAAAAAAAAATCGATTTCGGAATCTTCATGGGTCAAAAAGTCAAACTTTGATCGCTTTGGGGGTCCACTTAACGAAATCCGCGATTGAGCTCAAATTTTGCATGGGGACTTCTCTTGAGGAGACAAAACTTTTGAGCACTCCTTTTTTTTTTTTTTTGAAATTCGATGGACAAATTTTTCTCATACATTGGATTGGCACCCTAATGGGGACGAAGAGACCAGAATCCACGACCGGGTGCTCTATCGGGGAGAGGAAGACATATTCTCGCTGAAATGATCAGCTGTTTGTCTGAGCTGCTCCCGCAATCCGTTGCTGACGTACAGGCGATCGAGCCTGGACGCAGAGTTATGTGTGATGAATGTGTATCCCCGGTCTCTCGGTCGGAGCTATTGCCATATATCATGCAAACAAAGTTGTTGTGCAGTGGTTTGGAATGCGGGGCTCAAATTTGATCCTGTCGCATCGCATGGTCGTATCACACTGTTGAAATCGCCGCCAATGACTATGTGTTCGGTGCGATGCCTTAAATAGTAGGCAACGGTTGTTGAAGAAACGTTCCCGTTCGGTTCTTAAAGCAGAACCCGACGGGGCATAAACGTTACAAAGGGTGGTATTGTGCACACGCAGGGCAACTAGTCTTCCGTCCAAGCTCTTTTCGACGTGTGAGAATTTAATGTGGTGTTTCAGGGCGATTGCTGTTCCTCGTCTCGCATCATCGACGTTGCAAACGACGTTATAGCCAAGCAGAGCAAACTGCTCATTTTCCACCTCCTGCAGGAAGACAATATCGAGGTCGGCAGTTCGAATGAATGTACGGAGAGCATTTATTTTTGTTGTGTTGGTTATCGTATTGATGTTGATGGTGCAGATATTTATACCGGTGTGCTCCATTACTGCTGCATGTCTGCGTCAGAAACTCGGCCGTGTTCGTTGGGGATTTTGTCGTCGTGACGTATTTTCTTCCCCGGAGGTGATCGTCTGCTACGCAAGCGTCGACTGCTGCTCGAATTGCGTGAGGCTTGCGAACAGTCTGTTTCATTGTCTTCAGATATGGCGAAGTTGTCGCTCGGGATTGCGATCGGAGAAATTTGGATGGCAGGCTTTGTTCCTATGGGCTTTGAAGCAGGAGGAGCCATTACGTTTGTCTGTGTTGTTGTCGGTCGGGGTTCGTTCGAATTGGTATTTGAGTTGCGTGTTGGGTTTGGTTTTGTTTGGGACTCCGAAACTTTTGGCGGAGGATTGTTCAGCTTTGCCGGTTTTTTCGACTGCACAGGCTGCTTTGCCACGTTGGCATACGATTCGTCTGATGTCAGCATTTGAACCAGCAGCTTTTTATTTTGTACACATGGTATTCCGATGTGTACACACTCCTGACAGTGAAGGCATGCTTGGCGCTGCCCTCTATACCACACGGCCGTCTCTTCACCATAAATCGTTATGAGCGAAGGAATATTCTTCTTCACCACCATTCGAGCAATACGCACACCAGTCTTGACACCGCTAAAAGCAGATCGTTCGTCCCATAAGAGGTCACGAACCTTCATAACTTCGCCGTACTCGGAGAGAAATTCAGCTATCTGATTGTTAGAGATGTCGTTGGAGAGATCGAACAGACGCACCTCCACAGCACCATCCTCCATCAAAATTCGCATCTTGTAGGCTTAAGCATCAAACACGAACTCGTGCTTGTTGTCGTGTTGCTGGACGATCGTCTCAGCGAGCTCAAGGTTCTTGACCTCCACGAAGGTACATCCCAGTCGTCTACTTGGTTGGAGTTGAAGCACGTTTTCTCGTGTGAGACCAAGTTCTTTTCCGATAAATTTGTGAATTTCGTCATGGGATAGCTTCGGATGCTTCGGAAACTGCGAGTAATCAACGCGAAACATATTCTCGCGGCGCGGTATCGCGGAACACGACGGTAGCGACTGCGAAAACACAATACTTTTACCGATAAAAACGTAAGAAATAGTCCGTGATCGATTTCTAAAAATCGTTCCTTCAAAATCGACTGATCAGCGTGGAAGTTGAGCGCTAACTGTGACTGTTGGCAAAGAGAATTATAAGGATTATAAAGCTTGCCCAAAATAGCACCATACCAAAATGGATACGTTGCCTTTGCGTTTGCGTGTTTTAGACAGTTTTCTCATAGGTTTCCTAGCAAGTTTACGTCAACGGAACGCAAACGTATCAATTGTACGCATGCCTTAACCACAGAGAACAGACATCCAAGCTGGAGTGCCCGCCGTGTTTAAATTTCTGTAACTGCCATTTTACAATCACAGCTTGTTTCCGTTAGTTTTGGTGAATCGTATGTTGATGGCGCCACCTGCGCGCCTTGAGATTTGATAGTCTGTCAATTTTAGTTTGGTGAAACCTAGACTAGGCGGCGCTGATTTTCCAACGGTTTGCGTTTAAAAATGTATACAGTAAATTGGGAAAAAAATATTCGAGCCCAGATGTCTGTTTTCTGTGAAAAAAAAAAAAAAAATAAAAAAAAATTAAAAATCAAAAATCAAATAATACTATTCTTCTTTTTATAAAATACAAAAAAATTAACATAATAAAAAAAAAACTCAACAAAAAAAAATTTTAATATTTTTTTTTTTCCTTCTCATACTAACAAAAATTCACAAAATCGCTGGTACCACATCCACCACCCAAAAGAAAGATAGAGTCGATTTTTCTTCCCCTTCTCTCTCATACATTACTACAATAATTAAACAAAAAAAATGACTTAAATGACAAAAAAAAATTCTCAAAAAAAAAAAAAAAGTAGTTTTTTTATTCAAATAAAACAACCCAAACAAAAATCCAAAAAAAGACACCAACATAAACAAAAAAAAAAAAAAAAAAAAAAAATAAAAAACACAAAAAACATAAATAAAAAAAAAAAAAAAAAACAAACAAAAAATACAAACACATACACAAAATCCAAACCAAAATAATATGACAATATAAAAAGTAAATAAAAAAAAAAATTACTTTGGTTTTTTTTTAATATTTGTATTTTTTTGTTTAGTTTTTAAAAAAAATTATTTTTTTTTTATAAATTAATATTTTGGTTTGGTGGGTGTTAATATCGTGTTTCGAGATGTTTATTTGAAAAATAAAAATCTGGAAAATTCAACAGTTGGTGACAAGGCTGATAAATTGTTAGATCTTGAATAAATTGTGTCTACAATCCATTTTTAAGTTTCAAAGTGTATTTTAAACAACAGAAATTGTTCGTAGCATTGGAAAAACGAGAGTTTTTTTGTGCATACATATGTAAATGGCTACCATTCCGAGGGAATCCAATATAGCCACGCTCGCCATTTTTTCTAATGGTTTTATCTAAAACTACCATAAAACGCATATAAAACTAATATTGCTTGCATAAGACTACAAGATTTTTTGGGGAGCGCGATAAGTTCATCTTTACTTGTTCTATTCTTGAAAAAGAGGAGTAACGCTTGAATAAAACTTGTTTGAATTGCTCAAGGTAAACAAGTCTTTTGTAAGATAGCCATAAAATCAGTGTGGAGAAGGCACATCATAAACAAAGAAAATGTGAACGTTCAAATCAAAAGTGCCTATGCATAATTGTTGTTCATAATTACAGCTTATAATTTATTGTTTTTAATCACCAGCGTAAGTCGATTAAAACTACTTAACTTCCTGCGGCCTCCCTTCGACCCATCTCTCGCCATCATACACTCTCTTCCCCCCTCCCTCCCCCTCCCCCTTTCTTCACCCCCCCGCCCCCCTTTTTTCCCTGCTGAATCCTATGGAATGGTTAAAAAAATTTGTCGTTGGTGGCTGAGACGAAGGAGTGTTCAATATATTGGATAGGTTTTTATTGAATTTCCGCTTGAACGACCCACTAGTTTTTAATTTCTTCCACCTGTGGGCGTAAATTGTGACAGTTTGTTTACTTTTCACATAATTTTCTTTCTCAAGAGTATGTGCTCTTATTTAAAATCAAATGGTTCTAAGAGAGTTTTATGGCAGCATTTGCAAGATACATTCATCTTAAAGAAGAATGTCATAAAACTTTTACAAAACTTTTATCAGGTTTTATGCAAGTTGCGAAACACTGTCTTGAGAGGGGGATCAAGTATCTTATAAAATTACTTATAAGGTGAATTACATTTATAAATGATGTAGTTTTATGGAGGTTTCTTCAAGTGTTCTTTAATCACTCTTAAGAACTGTTAATGAATTAAAACCACCTTAACTTGGAAAATGCCCTGATAAAACCGGATAAACTCCATAATGCTTTGATAAAACTACCATAAAATATGAATAAAACCAATTTGCATTTGAATTGCTACTTGGGATACCTTGTGAAGGCAGCCAAACGTACAATGCGTTTAAGTCAATAAGAGACCAGAATAAAACTAAATTCGAAAGTTTGCCTAATTCATTCACAGCAACAGCCCCAAGTCTGCAGTGTTAAGTACAGAAGTCGTAACGTGACACGGCTTCAAGAAAACCGAGTATCCAACGGGTAGTCCGAACTACTCTAGCTCGTGTTTCGAAAGCACCCAGCGAGGATCCTTATCCTCTAGCTTTGGCCTACTCCCGAAGAAGTGTTACACTTTGCTCGTTCCTCCGGACGGAACATGTACTGTTTGACGGCTCAAATATCTTGATATTTCATAATGATGCCTAAAAAAAGTGCTGTGAACCTTTTTATTTCTGCATACTCTGCGTTCGGTTCAGTAGGGCCCAAAGAGGATAATTTTTAAACCATAAGGATACTAACTCAAAATTTTTATGAAATAAATACCATATGAAGTACCATCCAATCGACAGAATGTGCAAGTTGAGAATCAAAGGCCGGGTCATAAACTATAGTATAATCAGTGTCTAGACAACCAGAAGTCCTATACCAGTGTTCAGATAGTATCGTATATTGCTACATTTTAAATCACAATCGGATAAAATTATTCCCTCTATGGTACTTTAGATAAGAGGAATCATAAAGAGTGCAAATATTCAACTTATATACGATGTGTTATTTATCCATCGTACTGCATCACTAACTTAATCAAATTTACATCGTTAGAATCGCCAAATTTGTTATTACACAATAAATCGCATACGATGTCAAATTAACTCGTTTAATGAATTTGCACGTAAGCAGTGTACCGTTTAAAATCCCACCCCCAACTTTTTTCCTGTAAATAAATTTCCTACATTTTTATGTTTTTTTTCTACTTTCTTTTCCTTTTCCCAATCAAAAAACACCAAAAAACCACCCCCCCCCAACATTTTTCCACTTTTAAATTTTTCTCCCCCCCCAAAAAAAAATGGAAACCCCCCCCCCGTCTCTCAAACCGCCAAAAACCCCCCCTATCCGCAGCAGACCCCCAAAAAAACCTCCCGCGCTTCACATCCCCCACCCTAAGACAACCCAAAAACCGCCCCAAAAAGGCCCCCCCCAAAATTCCCCCACCAAAAATTAAAACCACACTGTATGTGACTGCCAAAGATGCACCAGACAAAAGTGTTCGCCAAAAAATTATTTTAAGTCGGATTGTCTTGAAACTTTCAGGGAATGAACTAATACATATGGATTATGTTTCGGCATAATTACTTTATTCAATTTCCTTTCCATCGCTGAAAGCCCGCACCTTTCCCTTAAGACCCCTCATTACATTTTGTGCAATGGTGGAGCCGACCTTTTTGGCCACTTTCATCCATTCTTTCTTCAACTCCAGCTCGTTCTTAAACATCTTGGACGATTTTCGAACTTTGCCTTCATTATGGCCCAAAATCTTTCCACCGGACGAATCTCTGATGAATTTGGGGTGTTGGCGGTTTTTGGTACAAAAACGACGTTATTGTCTCTGTACCAATCCAACGTCGATCGCGCGTAATGGCATGATGCCAGGTCCGGCCAAAATAATGTTTCGCCTCCGTGGGACCACAGGAAGGGTGACAGACGCTTCTGGAGGCTGTAAATTTCACTGTTGATGTTACCCGTAGTGATGTACGGTTTACTCAGTTTACCGCATTGGCATATGGCCTGCCAGAGCAAGTATTTTTTTTGGCGAATTTGTCCACTTTCTTCTTCCTTATGTCTTGCGGAACATCAAACCGTGATTTGGCAACATAGAACTCCAGCCCCGTTATCTGCTTTGCATCTGTCTTGATGTAGGTTTCGTCATCCATAACCACACACATCGGTTTCGTTAACCTCTCTCGATACAGCTTCCTTGCGCGGGATTTGGCCGCCGTGTTTTGTTGATCACGCCGGTTCGGTGCCTTGCGGACCTTGAATACACGAAGCCCAGCTCGTTTCATGGTTTGCTGAACGAACCAGGCGGAACACTTTGCCTTCAGAGCCGCGTCGCGAATCGAAAGGTTCGGATTACACTTGAAATAATCCAACACCTTCCGGGCCTTCACAGGGTCAGCTGGCTTCGATTTTCTTCCACTTCCAGCCCGCCGCTCGGTCGTCTGGGACTCCTTAAACGATTTTACCACCCGAGACACAGTTGTATGGGTGATTCCCAGTTGTCTTCCGATCCATCTCATGGTCGCAGTCGGATTTTACATGACGGCGCGCAAAATTCTCCGGCGATTTTCTTCTTGTTTCGATGGCATCTCAATAACCACTGAACCGATTGTTATGAAATTTTGCATATGTAAACAATTCACTCCAAACTAGTTATACCCAGATTTTCATTACCCACGGATAAAAATGGTGCATTTTTTTTTTAACCTTTTGTGTTCCCCCCCCCCCCCCCCACAAATAACCCCACATTTTTTATCGCCAGTATTTCCCCGCCGAACACAGACACCCCTCACCACCACACACACCACCAAAAACAAAAATATTTAGAAGAGAGTCTCCCCAAACCGCCTCCCCCCCCCCCCAAGCCACAAATCCCCCCCCCCCCCCCCCCCCAAAACCCGCCCCAAAGGGGTAAAAGCCCCCCGAACCCCCCCCAAAAAAAAAATAATGGGCCATTATGAAGGAGCAACTTCAAAAAATGACCTAAAGTGGTGAAGAATGTAGAATAGTGAAGAAAGCATGGGTTAATATGCAAAAAAAAAACTGTAGATTCTGAGGTCCTGCATAACGTTACGGCTGGGGTTAAGGCAAAGGTTCGCGCATTCGAATATGAAGACGAAATAAATTAAATGAATGATGCCAACACTAACTTATATTATTTCTTTTTACTCCTTGAAAATTTGGTGATAATCGGATGAAAACTAGAATGAATTTTGTGTGTGTGGATTTTAAACGGTATACCCTTTATAAGCCATATTTTTGAATTCTATAGGATTTGTTTGCTGACATATATGTTAGTATATTAGGAAAAGATCTTACAATATACGTGCATTTGTGTGCATTTGGTTGTGTGTGTGTGAACAGCGCTCCAGAGGTGACGAAGATGGTTTATTTTTCAAATCATTTAAATTAAAATCCTTCAATTCAAATACAATTCACTCCCCCAACTTGGCAAATCAAACACCCAGCCTCGTTGATGTAGATTTTGAATTGACCTCGAACGCTGCATCACTTCTTAAAATTTCGTTTAAGCCCGGACCTGATGGTGTTCCGTCCGTTTTTCTTAAACAGAATATGGCTTATCTTCTGGATCCACTTAATCAGATATTCCAGCTGTCCCTTTCTAGCGGCATATTTCCTTTTTGCTGGAAAACGGCAGACATTTTTCCGGTATTTAAAAATGGAAGCAAGCGAGACGTGAATAACTACAGGGGAATCACATCGTGAAGCGCCGTATCGAAGCTATTTGAACTGGTCGTAAGGAACTCCCTTTTTGCACATTGTAAGCAGTTTTTGAGTGCCGATCAGCACGGGTTTTCATCTGGACGTTCCACAACAACAAACCTATTGTGCTTAACGTCATACATCACTGATAGTATGATTGCTCGATGCCAAACGGACGTGATCTACACAGATTTAACGGCAGCTTTCGACAAGCTGAACCACGATATTGCGATCGCTAAACTTGACAGGCTAGGAGTTGGCGGTAATCTCTTAAGATGGTTTCATTCATATCTTACAGGGCGTCAACTGACAGTTGCTTTAGGCGACATTCGATCAAAAAGTTTCTGCGCCACGTCCGGGATACCGCAGGGCAGCTATCTGGTACCGTTGATATTTCTTCTCTACTTCAACGACGTACATCTTGTTACCGGAGGACCACGACTGTCGTCTGCCGACGACCTGAATTTTTTGTCTGCGTATCTGCTCAATAGCCAACTGCCGCCCTTGCGCTGAACTGGCCGGCTTGACGTGCCGCAAGTGCTCAGTAGGGATCAAGAAGCTAATAGTCAGTTCCATTGCGGCTATATCACATTTATTAGCAGAGCAGCACATCGAAATTTTAGGTTCATTATTCATTATATGCTAAACAATTTCAGATCATCCATGGCTTGTAAAATAATTTTAAATCATTTTTTTTTCTCGTGGCTATGATAAAGGGCGATACGGTCAAAATTTGGTCAATATCAACTTGACGTATTTCTTTCAATTTTGCATTTAAAAAACCTGAACACCCCTCATTTTGAAGGTGTGTGTGTGTAGAATGTTGCTCCTATTTTGATTTTGGAATTCACTCTTCAGTTGTCAAAATGCCGTCCAAGCAAGAAGAGCAGCGTATCAAAATTTTGCTCGCGCATCGCGAAAATCCGAGCTACTCGCACGCAAAGTTGGCAAAATCGCTAAAAGTTGCCAAATCAACCGTTACAAATGTAATTAAAGTGTTTGGGGAACGTTTGTCGACAGCCAGGAAGTCTGGATCGGGGGGAAATCGAAAACCGGAAGCCGCTGAGACGACAAAGAGAGTTGCCGGTAGTTTCAAGCGAAACCCTAACCTATCTCTCCGAGATGCCGCAAATAAGCTGGGTGTATCGTCTACAACCGTGCATCGAGCCAAAAAACGAGCCGGACTATCGACTTACAAGAAGGTAGTGACTCCAAATCGCGATGATAAACAAAATACGACGGCCAAAGCGCGATCCCGGAGGCTGTACACGACGATGCTGACGAAGTTTGAAGGCGTGGTAATGGACGACGAAACCTACGTCAAAGCCGACTACAAGCAGCTTCCGGGACAGGAGTTTTATACGGCAAAAGGAAGGGGAAAGGTAGCAGATATTTTCAAGCACACGAAACTGTCAAAGTTCGCAAAGAAATGTCTGGTTTGGCAAGCCATCTGTACCTGTGGCTTGAAAAGCAGCATTTTCATAGCTTCCGGGACTGTCAACCAAGAAATTTACGTGAAAGAGTGTTTGAATAAACTTCTGCTGCCTTTCCTGAAGAAACACGGTTGTTCCGTACTGTTTTGGCCGGATTTGGCATCGTGCCATTACGGTAAAAAGGCCATGGAGTGGTACGCCGCCAACAACGTGCAGGTGGTTCCCAAGGACAAGAACCCTCCCAACACGCCAGAGCTCCGACCAATTGAGAAATACTGGGCTATTGTCAAGCGGAACCTAAAGAAGACCAAAAAAACTGCTAAGGACGAGCAGCAGTTCAAGGCAAACTGGCTTTCTGCGGCGAAGAAGGTGGACAAGGTGGCTGTACAAAATCTGATGGCAGGGGTCAAGCGTAAGGCCCGGCAATTCGGATTTGGAAAAGCGGAAGCCTAACTGAATATTTTTCCTGAATTTTATACTAATTGAACTTGGAAAAAAAATTTAATTTGATTTTTTAAATAAACGATTTCACCGATTTACACGCGTTTTCCCTTGACCAAATTTTGACCGTATCACCCTTTACATTATCTAAGCTTTCAGGTTCATGGAGAATGCGTGGGTCCGTATATAATAGCAGCAGGACCACAATCTGCAGACATGTAAATACAAATGAAATTATTATCATTTTATATTATAACAAAATGTAGTGGATGGACATTTTGTATGCTTTTCTATAAATAATTATCAGCTTCGCATACATGCATCCTTGAAGTTATAGCTAATCCATCCTACGTTATGTATTTGAAAAGATAGAAAGGTTTTTAATGTTTTTTTAGAAATATCATATTCTACTTATAAAAAAAAGCTCTTTCCTTTTTTTTCAAAAATATATATTAATTCAAAACCTAATAGTTTACAATCATTCATTTCCTATTTCACAGACATAAAGAATCATATATGGGTCCAGATGAATAAAAGCTATCGAAAAATGCAATTTTTTATTTTTTTTTATTAAGATTCAGTTTTTGGATTCATACTCATATGAAATTTATTTCGCCTTATTATTAGCTGTTTTCCAATATTATTATGATATTAGAACACATCTAATTTTTATTTTCAGTAACATACCAGTAGATGTCAGACTATTGTTGTGAAAACAAATTCTAATCTTAGTAGATCTTAATCCAATAGAAACTGCAACAGTGGAAGTCTTTCGATGAGTGGATGGTCAGCTTAGACGGATATATGTATTCTACTATAGTTTACTGGTCTGTTGGTATTATTATTTTATATTATAACGTCAATTCATTATTTTATGTTATGATATTAAATGATGTGACATAATTGCATTTAAATTCATTTCATTAAAATCACTATTTCCGATGAGACTCACTACAAAAAATTATTGCAAGGAAACGGAACAGCACATCGAAATTTTAGGTTTACTATTCTATTGCTATATAATTTCAGATCATCCATGGATATCCCAAGTTTTATGAGATAATTTTATATCAATTTATTTTTCTCGAAGCTACATTGTCTAAACTTTCAGGTCCACAAATGGAATTCTTATTATCATTCTTATAGTCATTCATTATATTATTTGTCATTATAATATACATTCACTATATTTTTTTATAATTATAATATTAATCCACTATATTATAAATATTACTATATGAAATTGAATATATATTGGGAATGGAGGGAGCATCAGGGTATCACTCAAGCTGGAAATGGACGATGGAGTGGTATGACAACCGGCGTCTAGGAGACGAACAGTATCATTTTCTTTATTCTACCGATTCGATTGTGATGCTGTGAATTCTACTCCAACAGTTTCAGTGAGAGTGACGCGCCCTTCTTAACAAGCCATCCCGTAGAAAGCTTTATAAGTATTGCGAATTGAGTTATTCGATTTGTTGGATCGTATCGCTGGAAGGAGAATCTTATGTTCCCGCGGGTTTCGCGTAAGTGTCTCTGCTTACGGGTCCGCCCTACCGTTTTTGGCCCTTCATACAGCGTTACTGTGAATGCAACCCGGTAAATCAATTTGATCTTGCTATTAAGTGGAGCTGCATACATGACAAGGTCTTAGAAGGGATGGTGGCTACCTTACATACATACAAACATCTGCTCAATAGCCAACTGCCGTTTCCTCCACGAACAGATTGATGCCTTTGCTGATTGGTGTACTCTAAATCGATTGGTGGTCAACACGGCTAAGTGCTCAGTCATAACCTTTTCACGGCAGAAATAACCAATTTTTTTCGACTACTATCTTCTCGGCGCGACCATCGAATGAATGCAGTGCGTTAAAGACCTAGGTGTTCAGCTGGATTCTAAACTGACGTATTCGGAACATATTTCATATGTTCTTGATAAAGCTTCAAGAACTCTTGGTTTTGTTTTCAAGGTGGCGAAACATTTCAGTGACATCCACTGCCTTAAATCGCTCTATTGTTCTCTCGTGCGATCTACACTGGAATACTGTTCAGCAGTTTGGAGCCCGAATTATAATAATAACGCTGAGCGAATCGAATCTATTCAACGTCATTTTCTACGGTTCACGCTTCGTAGACTATCTTGGAGAGACCCATTTCGTCTTCCTAGCTACGAAAGTCGCTGTCAGTTAGTGAACCAGGAGCCTCTGTGAGTCCGTAGAGACGTTTGTAGAGCCTTTACTGTCGCATATTCTATACAAGGAACCTCTACCGACTACGAAACAATCCTGCAACAAATCAACATCAATGTTCAACCAAAGCCAATGCGCAACAACTTAATGCTGAGGCTTCCTTTTCGCCGCACTAACTATGGGTTGCGCTTGCATGGTTTGCAGCAAATCTTCAATACGGTGGCGTCAGTTTTTGACTTCCATCTGACGCGGAATGTACTACCAGTGATTTCTCGTGGAAGTGCAGTGGACTCCGCGGCTTCCAATAAAGCGAGTATCACGTCAACATATTCCTACCCTTTCCTTACGTGACCTGCATTCGAGCGGGGCCAGCGCCGGTATTGCCTTAGTTTGGAATCACCAGTTTTTACACATTGAAGATGTACTCTGAGAAAAAATCTATCGTTATACCGACAATTAAATCATGGTCAGGATGACTATCGCATATAATGGTTACAAAAACCATGAAAATGGTCGAATTCACCACGTTCATGGCATTTTTATGGTCGTTTTGACCATGATCAGTCGGTTCAAAATTACTATACTGCAACAGTCATCCTAACCCCCAATAATGGTAAAATTGACTATCAAATTTGTCTCTGTGTATGTTAGTCCCAAGCATCATCTGTTGGTTCGCATGAAATCGTGTCAGTAAGCATAACCTCAACACGGGAACCTGTTTCTAAATACATTATGTGCATAGTGATGCAATATATTTTCATAATTATGGCGGGTACTTTGTGCATCCTTCTAGACCGTATAGATATGAGTCAATATTTTAGTCTAGTAATAGATTATACTTACTTTATCAACATGTACATAAGCGCGATCACATAAGTTGTTCACTTTGAGATTCAAGGGATCACGTTTTAGGCTTTTGGGAATGTCAGTTTCGTAAACAATCAAACCAGAATGTTGGTCTAGTGCTTCAAAACCCAATGTACGCTCTGTTCTAAATGAATACTTTGGAAGTGCTTCGTGCGCTTGCTTTGACAGAAGCGTTCCATATTGATTCAATTTCACCGGTGGAAGTTTCATCTTAGGAAGTTTTTCTGGCAAAGGTACGCCCGGATCTGGAAGAAACTATATACAAAATAAGCGTTATTAAAGACTATTTGATATTTTTAATGGGGAAACTTTTGCAAATTTAAAAACCGCTTCTTTCGTAAATTCCTCGTGATACAAAGTCCATCCATGTAAGCCACAAATTCTAAAGAATCGCAGGATGGAATAAAAAAATCATCGTTGTGGATTATTAAGTTGAGCTTTCAACATCGAGAAATTCGCGTAAGAAACCATTGCTAACGTTTGGCAGTTACCCCATTATTAACCATGAAATTTAAAAACTACCTCTAATATCACATTTCGCAAAGCAAAGTACTTTGGCGTTGGATCACCTGCCTCATCCAGGGGAGCATCATAATCGTAAGATGTAATATCAGTGTTGAATTTACCAGGACCTCCATCATTCGCACCGGCAGTAAATGCAAAGTTGGTTCCCCCGAAGAACATGTAGAAGTTGACACTCGCTCCTTGTTTGAGCATTTTGCGTAATGTGCTTACCACGGGTGCAGTTGCAATACGAGCCATTGGTTCCATCCAATGTGTAAGCCAACCCGGATAATACTCCGCATTTACTAGAGGTCCTTTAGGCTGGTACTTGCGCAGTTTCTGCCAGTGGTGATCAGGACTACCAACTATAAGACATTGAAGAAAGTTGTCTGTTGTTACAATGTTTTACAATTATTTACGTATATGATTTCCTTGAAATCATAGTAGTAAAATTTATATACAGTAATGACCCGATTTTGTGCCTCTTTTTCTATTGTTTTCAATATTCGGCGGAACATATGTACATGCCTTTGCGGTGATATAATTGTACCAAAGTGAAAATTGTCCTAAAGATGAAAGATAAATGCTTCTTAGAACGGTTACCCGTAATAAATGAGGAATAAAAAACTGAAGCGCAAGGGGGGTGACAAAATGGGATAAAATTGGGATCAACCATGGGATAGTTGTTTCAGCGAATAATTTTCTCTTGCGTGTTTAGACTAGGTTCGATATTAGAAATTAGTTTTGAGATGATCTGCACTGCCGCATCACCCTGTTGGAAAATTGCTTCATCAGTAAAAGAAGTATCGAAACTATTTGAACTAATTGAACCTCGAATTGACCACGAAGAAAACGAAGAGGACGATGATGAAGGCGAATATTTCTATTCCGGATCGGACGTGCCAAGCGGTTCGACGAGTGACACAAGCGAAGTAGAAACTACCGAAGAAATCGGTGAAGGAGTTAGTGGTATCCGACGATCAAAGCGAAGTACACGAGGTGTTCTTCCACAGCGACTAAACGATTACGCTGTAGGTGATTTTGGTCTGGCTGCCTACTGTGGTGAAGAACCGACGACGTACGAGCAGGCGATGACTTCCGTCGAAAATAAGAAATGGTTGACAGCGATGAAGGAGGAGATGTGTTCTCTGGAAGAAAATGATACCTGGACACTGGTTAAGCTCCCGGTAGGACGAGATCCCGTTGGTAGCCGATGGGTGTTCAAAAAAAAGAGGATGCAGATGCAGTTGTAGCGCAAGGATACTCACAGCGATTCGGGCGTGATTTCGAAGAGGTGTTCGCCCCAGTTGCTATGCAGCAGACGTTCCGGGTTCTACTGGCTATTGCTAGCCTTAAAAAGATGGAAGTCAGGCATGTTGATGTCAAGTGAGCCTACCTATACGGGGAATTAAAGGAGGACATTTTCATGGCACAGCCACCCGGTTTCGAAGTTCCTGGAAAGAAGGATTGGGTCTGCCAACTAAACCGGAGCATTTACGGTCTTAAGCAGGCCGCGCGGGTCTGGAACCAGACTATTAGGGATTTCCTCATTAGTATTGGTTTCAAACAGTCTTTCTCAGATGCCTGCCTGTTCATCAAGGATGTGGGAAACGAAGAAAAATGTACCTTTTGATATATGTAGATGATATGGTCATTGTATGCCGTATACAGGATGCAATCTGCTTGGTTGAGGAGCAGTTACAGAAAAGGTTCAGCATCACTTCCCTAGGGGTAATCCTTCACTTTCTCGGAATCAGTGTTACCAGGAACGCGGATGGAGTTTACTCGATAAATCAAGCATCTTTCATCAGGAAGATAGCCAAGATCTATGATTTGGAGGAGGCAAAGTGATCGAATATTCCGATGGGTAGTGGTTATTACAAACACAGGAAGGATTCGAAGAGTTTGCCACGAATAGCAGGCCATATATAGCGGCATCCGTTTCCATATTGAGCCGGAAGATCAACAATCCCTTACAAGCGGACTGGGTTGAGCTCAAGCGATTTGTGAGGTATTTTTGCGGCACTGTAGAATATCAACTGTTCTTCGATGCTGAAAACCTTAAGCTTGAGGGCTTCTGTGATGCCGATTGGGCAAGTGACACTGCGGATCGGAAATCGAATAGTGGATTTGTTTTTCTGCTTGGCGGTGCAGCTGTGAGTTGGGGAAGTCGAATGCAAGCGTGGGTATCCACTTCCATGATGGAAGCCGAATATGTTGCATTGGCAGGAGCTGGGCAAGAAGCTGTGTGGCTGCGCAAATTGTTGATGGAGCTTAACGAAGAACAACATGGTCCAACCATTGTTTGGGAGGATAACAAGAGCTGTATGGACTTCGCTACTCTGGAGAAGCAGAACCGTCGTTCCAAGCATATAGATACTAAGTATCACTTCATCAGAGAGCTTTCGTCATCAAAGAAGATCGTTCTGAAGTATTGCGCTACAGGCAACATGGTCGCAGACATCACGACGAAACCGCTGGGAGCTGTCAAGGTTTTCAGAGATGCTGGGTCTACATACCGGCGGGGGGCGCAAGCGCTAGACATCGAGGAGGAGTGTTGGTCTGCCTAGCTACCACTGGGCATATAGTGCGATGTCACGGCGCTAGAAGAGCAAAGATTTTTCAAGTCATATTTTCTATCTGTGTATTTTTCAGTCCAAAAATAAATACGTTGCTTCTTGGTTTGTTTATAGACACGCGGGTAAAATTATTTAAGTATTCCGAATTCCCATCGCGAATCACGCAGATTCCACTACACAAACCTTCGACAGATATCACCTGATGAAAACAATGTCGAGAGACACCGGCACCGATCTTTCAGCAGGGCAAATGAAACACTCAGTTGCAGTATTTGCCACATGCTACAAAGCTAAAATATTTACTTTTTCATTCAACTCATAATACAATCAAAATTAAACTTACAACTTCGGTGTTTTCACTCCCAGGATCAAGTTTTACTATTCCAGAGCGCCCGTGCCATCACATTTGCTTTCACTGGTCACAATGCGCAATATCAATGGGATTTTCTTCAGGGGGTTCTTCGATTAGTTGCATATGCAACATCACCCTTTCTAATGACGAGTACTATCAATAAAGACCAATCACTCGTGAAACTTTCGACTACTTCTGCTTGAATCAATTTTTCCAGATCTAAGTAAACCTGTTTTTAGTCAACGAGTACGGGTTCAGCCGAACGAGATGTGTTGTGTTGAATTCCTCTGCAATCTCAATTTTGTGGTTTCAAGCACTTAACCTTCTTCAAATGCTTTAAAGTCTTCTTTAATTGCTTTTCGCCATTGTTGTTCTAATGTTAGCAGCCTTCTTCCTTCTCCACCTGTACTTCTTCTTTTGGCGCTTCAGATGATTCTTTTATCGCTTATTGAATTCCAAAGAGACACCAAAAGTTTATCCGCACTATAAACCTTCTCTGCAAGGTATGAGCAACTAAGATAGGTAGATGCACTACTCCGTTAACTTCTAAAATTTTCCCTTCAGTGGTAAAATGCTCCGTTTCAGTTTGGGTTCCACGTTTCACTTCTAAAGCCAGGAATCGAAACCTGAGCCCCACTATCTAGCAAACCCACCAATGTCATTCATATCGCCTCAAATATAACGAACGGACGAATATCTCCCTCTACTTTTACAGCTAGCTCCACGACGCCAGGATTCGGGGATACGGACAGTCGGATTTGTTTTTGATGAATGCATTCGGCAACTTCCTAGACCGATTTGCGTTCTTATATATATATATATATATATATATATATATATATATATTATATATATATATATATATATATATATATATATATTTTTTTTTATATTTTTTTTTTTTTTTTTAAATATGAGTTGTTTTTCTCTTGTGTAGTCAAGAAACTCACAATTCGTACAGAAAGTGTCTCTAAGTGATGCAATTTATCCTTATTATTGAAGAAATGTCGCTGTCCGGACTCGGTATTCCTACTTGGGTTGATGATCTCGGTGCTGAAAACTTCTGCTTATGATCCGTATTCACTTTGAAAGGCATTTCTTGGCTTATTTCGGTTCCTAGGAGCCGGAACGGAAATGTATCCGAAAATCTTGTTCGTCACGTTGTAGTAGTCCGTGAACTTCTATGATTATTTTTTAGTTCTCTGGGTAGTCTACTGCTCGTAATGGAAGTCTAAGTTCGGTTATTGGTACCCCACCTTTAGTTCGGTGACTATTTCTTCCCAGTACGTATTGTTCGAGCCATTGCAGATGACAAACGTCGCGAGTAAGAATTAAATTCAAGTCAGTGCCTCACCTAGCCACAGCCTGTATTGATGCACGAAGAAATAACTAACCGCTGCACGAATGACGCAACCAGGCGCAGCCTTAGACTAGAGAACGCAACAATACACGAGAAAGAGAGAAAAGCTCAACAGCAGAATGGGAGCCATCATTGTCCGAAAACTTCCACCGCGTGAAGATCATATTGAATCGATGCCTAATACAACAGTGTTAATATAGTGTTATGTTCAGACTAAAATATTCTTCATTTGAGCCTCCGAATTCCCTTTGAAGTCAGAAAGTGTGGTCTTTCGGAGTGTTCGTCAATTTCCGTAAGGTTTGAAAATCCATAATCATATTCTTTTTACCTTCCATGTACATCGATCGTACCTCGCCTGCAAACAAGTGAATTGAACAGTGCCTTCTTACTCCTATTTTCTGATTCGGCGATAAACTCAATCTTTGCAACACACTTGTTTGGCAAGCTTTCCGTTATTTTTCGCTTCATACTTTAGCTTCAATTCTTAAACTGAACGTGGTCTACTTCCAAACCCTCTTTTCCAATATGCCTTGCATCACAAAAGTTGCTCTGCTCACTAGAACTTGCAAAATACTCCTTATCTTTGCTGGAATCTTCTATACTCTTTCGTTGCCTCCTGTCTCCTTCAGTATTTTTGCTCGCTTTAGAAACATCGATTTATCCATTAATAATATACAAAATATTCATCAATTTGAAAAACTTCGACCTTAAATGATACATTGGCCTCTAATGATAGATAAATTAAATAAGATCTTTTTGTCAACGTTGGTTTCGTTTACCGCTTCTATTTTTCGGGTGTAAAACCTCCCGAAGAAAATGTTTGAAAGCCGGTGCATGACCGGCAACGTTGGTACATCCTCATTGATTCAAACTAAGGAACAAAGAAAAAGACAATAAAAATTATTTACCTGTTCCAAAATCAAGAGTAGCAAATACATCAGGAATTTTTCCACAAGACAGCTGTTCAGGTCCATCATTCGTGAATAGTACCGCATCGTTCTGAATGTATCTCTCTGTTGGAAAATTTGGAATAATAATTATTTAAGAGTTAATGTTCGAATGGGGGTAAATGGATCTTATGCTTTGTTCAGATTACTACACACTAGTAACGTTATACAAGGTTATCTTGACGTTTTTTTTTGCTGAGACTGTATATAATAGCCTTATATCATGTTACTCCTCCGTAGTCTGAACAAAAATTGTCAGGTGTCAAATTGTGACACAAGGTTGGCCCTTCTTAAAAATCCCATATAATCAAAATTAAAGCTTGCGCACCTCACAACAAGTTTGCAAGTTTCTGAATTACGAATTACGTTAGCTTAAAAGAGGAATACTTAGAGTAGTAGAGAGTATAGAACAGTAAAAGAGTCGAAATGGCCGAAGCCAAAAAAAAGCTTTATCGAACTGTCAAACTGGTCACCTGTTGATTAAAATAAACAAACATTGACTACGACTCATTGGACGGAAGTATTGTAATCGCTTGGGCCATATCCTATTAAAAACATGGTATTATTTAAATGAATCATTTGAAGTTCAACCTACAAAAGCAGATGCCAAAAGCGAGTAAATGGAATCATAATAAGGTATGATGCCGTCTATCTAGGCTGTGTCCCGATTCGCGAATTAATTTTAATTTATCTTAAACTTGACAGATGGAAAATTATCGATTAATCGATTAAAATCTCTTTGATATTCATCAACCAACTTTCGATAAGGTATCTGTCAAAATTGAGTTCTCGTCTGTAAGAAATAAGTCAGCTCGAACAGCAGATTTAATCGATTGTTTTCCATCTGTCAAGTTTAAGTGAAAATTGAAAATAATTCGTTAATATTCTCTATGGAATTTACAGCTTTCTATACGTTATGCACAGTGTCGAAAATAGTGCGCTGTGTAGTGCATCTGATGAATTATATAGCACACCAATTCATAATGTTATGTAAATCGTATAAAATAAAAGTATACTCGATTGTCTGTTGAAACTAATTTATGATCTTCATTGCAACGATAATATCATAGATAAACAGACATATAATTCATAAGTCAATTTTCGGATACTCACTCAACGGACATTTGAAGTGTTTCAATGGTATTTTACCTTGTGATTGGCGTTTATTATTTGTTCAGTTTATTGCCCATCAGAATGTGTTCAATTTTGTGTTTATTCGCGACATGTGTTGTTATTATTGCATTTGTTGTTGTTGTTGTTGTTGTTGTCTCGTATTTACGTATTTTATTTCGCTGTCATATCGTGGACCGTTTATATCAAGGCACTGGCATCAGGTGTGATACTGGCGATATATGCCATAAATCACTCTTAGACATCTTACTTTCAATTTAAGAAAAACGACCAAAGATACACTTATCATTTTTGTGGCCACTTACGTTCATTCATTTGACTTCGAAATGGATTATCTGACTTCGAAATGGAGCACATAGTCACATAAAAGCGTTACTTGAGACTAACGATGACAGGCATTATAAATAGGATGCTTAGGAAACACCATTTGAAACAGTAGAATAGACTTTTCGTTGTAATTTGTATTAGTAACAGTTCCCGCTTTGGGAACAACATCGGAAGCAGTAGACTGTAGTTGTCCATGTAGTTTATATTAGTAGCAGTGTTTAAGTTAGTCAAATTCTTTATCATTGAGTCATTGTTTTCATAGTAATCTCATTATGAGTTTTTCTTTCAGTTTTGTTTTAGGTTTGATAAGGTCGGAATATGAAATACTGTTTAATTGATGCAAAAGTTTAAAAGATCCAAAACAGTAGGGGTATGAGTAGAGGTAAAGGCACGTTCAAACGTTATTTATAAAAGTTAAAGATGCGATGGGAGATCGTTGCCCTGATATTCCCAAATGTACCACGTAGTCAAATGGTTCTTGTCTTCTATAACTAAGCGTGATGGAATTAATTTAACGCGTAGAAACTCGGGAATGATCTCTCATATGGATCCGTCGAACCATTCTGAACGACGGTTGTGAGAATATTACCATAAATATCTCACATGCGCATCGCATGTTACCAATTACTAATGCCTTATCTCCTTTCTCCTCTATCATGTTGTCTTGTTCTCTTCCCTAGCCAATAACCCCGAGTAATACCATACAGAACATACATGGTCGGTCTGGATTTAAATCACCCGGCGACCCGGAGGTAATTGTTATCCATTTTGTCCCTATATCCTTCTATTTTGGACCTACATCAAATTTAATCTTATTATGAATCATAAATATGATCACATCACTTATCAAGGTAAATCATGATCCATCGAGCCCTGCTCTACTAACATAAACAAAGCCTCCTTCATGTGAATTTAGTGGGGATAAACATGGTCCCTAAACAGGAAAGGTCACACTAACATTCCTTCCCTGTTCCCATCTGATTGCAAAGACGTTGCTGGCGCCGTTATTGATTATTTAAGAATCACTGAAACGTGTACAATGAGAATGGTCGGTTACTGCCAGCCCCATTCAGTTGAATTATTGTGCAATTTCACTGATTCTGATCAATCACGCAGTAGCAGTCAGTCAAGCTAAGCTAAAGAGTAGCTAAAGTCTCTACCTTATCTGCCATCTTCTTCCAGTAGATGGTGTTTTGATTGTTTTGTCACATTTCTTTAATTTACGTTTGATAATTGCTTAATATTTTTCGATGGGACGAAAAACTTGACAACTTGGTGGATTGATGATACTTTAATTATGACTTCGCGGCTACTGTCTATTCTAAGACTTAACGTCTGTAATGGCAGCTGCCCAAGTTGGGCTAAAACTTAACGGGACTTTCGTGCGATTAAATGAATGGTAAAATTCTGTTCTAAAGACACTCCTACTTGAATGGACAAATTCATAGTTGCTCCAGATATAAAAACCTTTGTTTTTCGTCCACAACTGGAGACACCTTGCCAAATCATTAACTTGCGAGCGAATTTAGCTACAAAGTAATACTCAAACATTCACGGTACACCCCCCTTACGTTTAGCAAGGTGAAATTTTTGACCCGTTGATGAAAGCAAGGTGCAAATACATCCGTTGTACTTGGTCAGTACTTGCTTGTACAACTTCCTTGTACGGTTTTTGTCAAACAGGTCTTGTTTCAGCGTCTTGTTGGGATGTTTGTTGGCATGGTACGACGCAGTAAACTTTTGCACCAAATCACGCACGGAGATCCCAGGATTCATTAGGTGTGCCCTGAGAATCTTCGCTCCTAGTGTCCGGTCGTATGTTTCACTTCTTAGCTTGATTTCGTTTGATCAATCAAACGTTAGTGTTTCTCGGTTACTTTTAAGCAATGCATTTACAGTTGATTTTGGAAATCAAAGTGAATGTGCAGAATTCTCTTACGTTTTTCGCGTTCCATCTTCGGTAAATTTTGAAAATGAGTATGAATCTTGATGGAATTTTAACACTGAATAGACAACCCTTCCGGATTAAAACGCTGTCATTAATTTCTCGCTATGGTAACAGCGCAACAGCAATTAAAAAGAAGCGGTCAAATACTAACTGAAACGGACGTCAAGGTAGCCAATGGTACCTCAGTATAGTCAAGTAGATTTGTTACATTGACAAACCTTCCTTTAAATTTGCAATATTTCCTCCTTCTCATGTATGTACACAAATGCAGACAGAATTTGAGCAAGAATTTGCACAGTGTAGAGAAGTACTTCGTGACGGTTGAGGTAAGAATCGTGAACAGAATTCCCATAGCAACAAATGGCACGTTTTGCTTAAGCTTATCAAGGACGAGAATCACTATAGCATGTTGATTTTTTTTTAGGAAGACGGAAGCTTGAAGATTTCAGCTGCCAGGCGCAGTTCTTGTATCAGATCAAATGACGACAAACCATTGCACGTATTCAAGTCGTCGTAACTTTCAAGAGGATCAGTAAAATGGTGTCTCTTCAGACATTCTCATGCCATCATGGGCAGTTACTGTTGAATTTGGAGTACAAGCACCAGTGCAGGTCGTGTCAGCATCGTCTAATGGCAGCCTTAAGTTTGCAGCTTTAAAATTGAAGAAATGATCAATAAAAAATAAAATTCGTTCCATAAAAAACGTATTTCTGACCCATAAAGTTCAGATGAAAATCCATTAAAAAAAAATTGATCCATAAAGTACAACACATGATCCATTCTTTATATAACATTTAGCAATACAATGTCAAAAATGTACCGTTATATATCTAGGGAATTATCGATAAAATTGTACGGATTACCCATAAACATATTGTAAATCGTCCATGAGAGGTTCAATAACATTCCATAAACTTATAAAATTGATCCACAGAATGTTACCTCTGTGAACAAAAATATATGCATATGATCCATATAGTATTGAAAATGTTTCATAAATAAATTGTCAATTAACTATAATAGGTTTGAAAGGAGGTAAAGGAAGGATCGCTTTGGTGTAAGTAGATTTTGCCATTTTTCATAAAGCTTACTTACTTTTGCGATCTCACGTTTCTTTAGGACCGCAACTGCGACATATGTTTCCCATGAAATATGGTAGAGATTTCTTGTGCTCATTAAGAACTACAGGTCAAATTTAAGACTTTACCAAACTGTTATATCAGATTTTCTAATAAAATTATGCCGGCCAGGTGCATGCCATCCAACTCGCTATCGCTCGTCGGACCTAACTACAAAAAACATCCTCCGTTGCATTATACCGGGCAAATGCTTGAATTTGTCACACTTCGGATATAGAAAACATCGGCCGCTTTCTGCCGCCTTATATCTTCAATATTCAAAACAACTCCGCAAAACCAGTTAATCCCAACGCGATCCATCTTTGGCAGTAAACTTTTGCCTGGATACCTAAAGGAACGGGCCTCAGATAAATGTAAATTTAAAAAAAAAATTGGTTCCCTCTGCTTAAACGACTCAACATTCATTTGAGCCTTCCCAAATTTGAACTCATTTAATTTAAAACTGACTGTCCACAACCAACTTGAAATTTGTAAGGAAATTAGTATGGTAAACATCATATTTGTGTTTGCATCGCTCTAAAAAATGTCTTAATCAATCGCTTATTCAAAGTATTGGCATAGGGAAGCAAAATCATCAGTCTAACGGGCATGTCACTACATCTGAATAGAAACGCTGTTAAGGATCAACTCCCCAATTTTTATGGACCAAAAATAAAAAATAGTGAACTAAACTAAAAAATAACGGGCATAATTTTTGGATCATACCTATATGTTTTGTGCACAAAGTTGATATGCTATGGATCATATTGAAAATTTTATAGTTCATTATAAAATCTGTGGATTAATTTTGCAAATGTAAGGAACGCTATTGAACCATTTATGGATCATTTGTAAGATGTTTATTGCTAATACGTACATTTTATCGATCTTTCCATAGATATATAACGGTACATTTTTGACATTTTATTGCTAAATATGGATCACGTTGATAAATTTTATGGATCATTTTCATTTTTTATGGATTTTGACCAGAGTCTAATAGGCCATGAATGCATTTTTAATGGATCGTTTATTAGTTTTTATATGCAAAGGTATGTTTGCCGCGTCTAATTTACCAATTCTATTTAATTCTCCATCAATTGAGTGCAATGTCCCACCTGTAATTAGCAAATGTTTTTTTTTCGAGCCTCAAATGCATTCCAGCGGAACAGTGACGATAGTTGGTTTGATATTAGCATGAGGTCTGTCAAATATACCACACATGTTGAAGGCTGTTTCATAAACGTAGTAAATTTGACTGATATTTCATGGTAGTTTTAAAAATAGGCATAGTCGGGTAAAATGGTAGTTTTTACTGCACGATTTTTTATCATTGCTACACTGCATATTGAAATCTTTCCTCATCATTGATGTTCAGCTACATTGCATGTAGGGCTTTATTGCGCAAATTCACATATTCTAATTGTAAGATTTTCTTCAACTCATCGAGACGACCATGGCTTTTTGGTAGACTGTGTAATGTTAGCACCGACAAACCGGCATGAAACTCAATCTTCACTTTTGATCAAGAATCCATAACGACCGATTCAAATGTGCAGCGATCCCATCTGTCAAATCCTATATAGAATCATTTTATCTAGATAAAATTAATTAGTCCAGAATTCGTCAGACATGAACCTTCTTATCAAGTTCCCAAGCGTGTTCGTGGCTTCAATAAACGTTCTCAGCGAACACGAAGATAGATTTCAGTAATATGATTTGAATCTATCTTATAAATAAATCAACTATTCGCCCATAATACTGCGTGGTCCATAATACTGGGATGACCGCATATTACCTGTAATGAAATCTCATTTTTTACAATGCTTCACGCAAATTCTAAAACCTGATCTATTACCACCTTTGGTCATCAAGAACACATCCCTCCAAAACTCTTTCGTTGTTTATGAATTGGGTTGCATTGGTAAAAGAGTGTTTCGTGTATTGCAGACTGGAAGCTGTCATGTGACTTACTTTACCATTCTTAATCCGATTGCTTATGGAAAACTATTTGAGAACAAACAGCTGCCCAATAAGAGGCCAGAGTGGATAAACATAAACAATTTCATTGCCGGCCAAGGCCATCAAGGATGATATGCCATCTACTTAACAAGAGGCCAGTGACTCACCGACGTCCTTAGGAGTACGCAAGGAGTACGTTGGTTGGGAAAGGAATGATCTAGGATTCACCATATTATAGTAAGGATCTCACCCAATCACTCATCGACGGTTTTATGAGTAATTTTTATATTTGTTAGAATAAACGTCGCTCTAAATAAAGTTCCTACGCACCACCTATTCATCGATTTCAAGGCTGCATACGATACTATTGATCGTGAAGAGGTATGGAAAATTATGGACTAGAACGATTTTCACCGGAAACTGACTAGACTAATCAAGGCAACGATGGATGGTGTATAATGCTGTGTGAAGATATCGGGTGCGATAGAGCTCGCACAGGCAGAAGTGTGATATCGACGGAGATGTATTAGAGATGGTAAAATAGTTTGTGTACCTCGGATCATTGGTAACGTCGGATAACAATTGCAGCAGGTGGATAGCCCAAGTAGAGCGAGACCTAGAAAGTACAGGACGCTTGAGAAACTGGAGACAATCAGCCCTAAACCGAGTTTCTTGGCGAAACATTGTGGCGCAGGTGTACTGAACGTCATTGTGGCGCTGAACGTCATCAACATATGAAACAACAATAATAACAACAACTAGCTCCCTGTTGAACTATTTTCCGGTTGAAAAAAATTAAGTTTGATGTGTGTAACGCGTGGTCAGATATTTAGTACGGTACCTACATTTGACCATTATATAAGTCGACGTCGGTGGTTTTTCTGAGGTGAAAAAATCTGGTCACGTCTTCCTTCGGAAGGGAAGTACAGCCGTTGGTCCCGGTTCATATTCATGAGTCGTTAGGTAGGGTCCAGGTGGTGGAGTCGTCTTCCTGGTGTCGGTGATTGTCACCATGTGAGGAAATAGGCCGACGTAAAATAAAGATTAAAAAAAAAAAAAAATTTGCAAAGTTGACGTAGGACTGCTTGTTGATGTGAAGAAATTGATATCATCGAATTAACAAATTTCTACTATATTCTATTCAGTCTATAGAACCATGAAACCCTATGCTATTGGTATGTGAGGCTCGTCATTGTGGCGCTGAACGTCATCAACATATGAAACAACAATAATAACAACAACTAGCTCCCTGTTGAACTATTTTCCGGTTGAAAAAAATTAAGTTTGATGTGTGTAACGCGTGGTCAGATATTTAGTACGGTACCTACATTTGACCACTATATGTTTTCCATGTTTTATGCTCATACTCTCTCGATAGAGGGGAAATATATAGAGGGGATAGAGTGCAATATCTCTATGGATGTTGTTTCTTTGCGTAAGAATTTTTCAGTTGGCAAGAATCGGGCTTATAAAGATTTTTTTGAAAATCTTTAAAAAAAATCAACGAAGGGACCTTTAAAGCAACGCTTTATAGGTCATCATTTTTTTCAACTTTTGTTATGTCTGTTTGTCTATGAAAATATATAGAACATTGCATTTATGATGATACAAATATATAATTTCTTTAGTGAAGAATTAATTGAAAATGCTTTCGATGGATTGCAATTATTCAAACAGTAAGGTCAACATTATGAAAAACACTAGCCACTTACTAATGGAGAGCATTTTTCATTCAATCTTTCACTTAAATCAAAATCATTGTCCAAATAAATTAAAAGACAGTACATGTTCATACAACATTAATTTTATAAAGCATATTTGTTAGTTACCAGTCAACTTTTTAAGGAAGGATAAATATTGTCCATCACACGCAGCAAAAGATCCGTATTCGTTTTCAATAGACACCATTATTACTGGCCCTCCTCGACCATATAAATGTTTCTGGATTCGTGGCATTAGAACACTATACCACTTCTCTATCTCTCTTAAGTAGTCTGGAAAATTAACAGATTATCCATTGGCAATCATTCAGAAAATTATTAATCATCACCTGTGTCATAAGTACGCAGCTGAACGTTCGGATATTTCCTAAGAAGCCAATAAGGAAAGCCACCCATATCTCGTTCGGCGCAAATATATGGACCAGGCCTGAGGATCACGTGCAAATCTTCCTCTTCAGCAATCTGTATAAACTGTTCCAAGTTTGCGATGCCATCCCATTTATATTCTCCTTCCTTGGGCTCATGTGTAGACCATTCTATATAGCTATTAAAATGTATGAAGAATTAGTGATTATATAATAATAATTTAAAAAAGCCATACATACGTCATGACCGCATTAAGTCCTGCGGCACGCATTGAACGTAAAATCTGACGCCAAGAACCTGGCAAGGCACGGAAATAGTGAAACGAACCAGATACGAATCTGTACGGTTTTCCATCCATGAGAAAAGTGTCATGTTCGTAATCGATTGTAAATGATCTCTAAAAATATTTTTTTTTTTATAAATGTTCAGTACTTTATATTCAACTTCCTACCTCATTTTGTCTATTAATGTCAGCTTTACATCGCAAAAATGTAATGATCGCTAGTATCAATATTCTGACTATTTTAACCATGTTTGAACACTGTGACAGAAAAGAGAACAACAAAGGTGATGAAATCAGTTTTTGATCCAGAATTTCAGATTTTGAATTGGGTAGGTAAAAATTGGAAATCTTGAAACATTGAGAGCGGTATAAACATACACAGCTCGAAATAGTTGTTAATATTCCTGTCTTATCTCATGCGAATAAATGGAGCGTCACAGAATATACTAGTTTACATTATAAATCGTGTAAAGTTCTGAGGCACTACATAAATTGTTGATTATATTGTACGCAAAAGCACGCCTCTTCCTGCATTCTTTCCTGCAAGTTGCTGGCTTCGTAAGGAATGAAATACAATTCTACATGCTTCACTCTTTTTCACAATAAAAATTCAGATTTTTTTTTCTGTGTACATTTATACCATTAGATTTGATTTGAAATCATTGGAAAACTGAAATTAAAAATTAAATTTTGTAATCTTTTAAATTGTATGGAAGCCATCCGCATCATCATAACCTTTTTTTTTTTTTTAACTCCAGTAAATTTGTTTCGGAAGTGCCAGTTACCGTTTGTGCATAGTTTCACCTGTCATTTTCAACTTAACTTATCTGCGAAGTATTTTCTTTTCTTTTCTCAAAGTCGTATGAAGAAACCGGGGAAATAACTATTTATTTGGGTTTTTTGGGGAACTGATAAATAACATAAATCTAGAATAGTTACAGCCGCCTGTAACTTTGCTTAATTCATACAAATTGATCAATATTAACTCTCGTTTGAAACACGCAAAGGACTTTGACAAGGCGATGGTCTTTACTGGGTCCTGTTCAACATTGCGCTAGAAAGTGTTATGAAACGTGTGGACTTTAACATGCGGGGTACGATTTTCAATAAATCCGGCCAGTTCATCTGCTTCGCTGATGACATGGAAATTGTCGGCAGAACGTTTCAGGTGGTAGCTGAATAGTACACCAAGCTGAAACGTGAAGCGGAAAAGGTAGGATTGAAAGTACATGCGTCGAAGACTAAGTACCTGTTGGCTGGAGGAACCTAGCGTGATAGAGCACGCATAGGCAAAACTGTGACTATCGACGGAGATGAGTTCAAAGTGGTGGATGAGTTTGCGTACCTCGGATCATTGGTACCGTCGGATAACAACTGCAGCAGAGAAATTCGGAGACGCATTATTACCGGAAGACGTGCCTACTATGGACTCCACAAGACGTTGACATCTGGTAAACTTCACCCCCGTACAAAGTGTACCATGTATAAAACGCTGATAAGACTGGTACTTCTCTACGGGCATGCGACGTGGACAATGCTCGGAGAGGACCTGTAAGCACTTGGTTTTTTCGAACGACGCTTGCTTAGGACCATCTTTGGCAGTGTATGTGAAAACGGCGTATGGAGGAGAAGGATGAACCACGAGCTGGCTCTATGGCGAACACAGTATCCAGAAAGTCGATAATGCTGGAAGGGTACAACGGGCGGGACATGTTGTAAGAATGTCGGACAACAACCCCGAAAAATGGCCTCGAATCCGACCGGGTAAGTTGATCAGTATCAATGTCTCAAAATCTTGGGATTAAAATAATACGTATTCTTTTCGTGAAATGTAGCTGATTGATGAAGCTACTAAATGCCAAAATGAAGAACACTTTTAGTTGGAAAGGAAAATAAAACAAAACAGCCATAGTGCCGATTTTACCAAAAATCATTACTGGTTGGCATGTTGGGTTTTTTGTTTTTAATTGGTAGTAAAAATGAAATAAATCAGTTCCAACGGATAACCAAAGTTCATTCAGTTAGTTTCAGGATCAGCTAATGGAAACATTTATCATAAATTTGTGATTGGAGAACTAGGAAAATTTAAATTGACATTTTACTTTCTACTTTAAAAAAAGTAAAAATCTGAAACACTTTTTCAAACTATCACATATGCCGTCGTCTGCGACTTATACACTTCTTTCGTGTCGAGTATTCGACGCTGTGCAGGTCTGTAAGTCGCAAAAAAAATAGACCTATTTGTCAAAAGATAAGCTTTCTCCAGTGAAATTTAAAAGAATTTACTTGCGTTAAAAAATTTGAAACTTGTTAATTAAAAGGTACCTAATAATATCTGCAAAATGTTTTTCGTATTTTTCGTTTGAGTTGCCTTAATATGGCAATGTTTAAATATTAACAAGACTAAATCAATAATAATCAAGGGCAATACGAATCATTGTTCCAGCAAAGGAATTGAAAGCTTTCGATTCACAGCGCACCAAAAAAAAAAGGAAGATGAAACCGTGATAAACTTAATTTTAAGGAATGAAAAAAATACAACAATCCTCTGTTTGAACTAATGGTATAGAACCACTTACTTCAATAACAATTGGAGATTTGTTTTGTTCTGTTCACAATGGTAATTTTGAATAGATCGTATAAAATATGAATTGAACAAAATCTTCGGTGGAAAAATAAGTCGTCTTCAAAAAGACGGCTTTTTATTATGAGCATTGTTCCGGGGCGAATGACCGCCGCGGTTGAATTCCCGTAAAACAACAAAAGAAGAAGAAGAAGAACAGAAGAAGTGTGCATTGTTAGTGGTTGAATTTATTCTTTCTTTACGGTATTTTGGGTAGCAGTAAGGCTTTAATGCTTGGCAGGACTTCATCTTGTACTATGGTCACTGCGGACAGAAATTTGTTCAGCTCCCCATCGTTGTGGATGGCTATTATTTTTGCGTGATGATATTTTTTATTACGAACGTTGTTTCCTGCCAATTCGAGAACTTTAGCTGTCCGATATTACATCACATCATCCAAATTGACGGCAAAACCGGCACCTACGAATTCAGCGTCGTGATTTTACCAACTTACTGAGAAGTGCAATTTGGCGCGGTTTACGTGCGACTTTTTTTTGTTGGGGCGTAGAATCACTGCGTCGTCTGAATTGAACTTTTGTGGTATACCTCTTTTTAATATTCGCATCTTATAGGCTGTGAACAGTCTAAGACGCGTTTTCTCCCAGTCAGGTAAAATTAAGTCTAAAACCCACCACCTTTCCAGGACTCGCAGTCCAAATTTTTTGTAGGTTGCATATAGGCACTGTTGGGGCGCTGGTTCTCCGGATTCGTGGTGCACTCACGGTGAGAGAGTGTCCTTCGGATGTCCTACACAAAACGCGGGAACTACTTTCGAACACTAGTCAAAGGTAATCGAATCTTTATTTGAATACGATAGAGGTTTTGATGTACACTCGGTGATAGTTTTATTTGACTGAACTCTATTGGTCTTTTGCTACGGGTTATCAGTGAAGAGAGGGTATTGTGTTGCTCGAAATAGAGTGTGAGAAAGTCTCCCTACGAACATTCTGCTCTGCTTTGTGGTATTCAAAGTAGGTTGAGTATGAGTGCCTTAATTTAGCTACGAATTCATTTAGGGTAACTTCAAATATTATGGGAAGTGCCCTAACAGGCACTGTAAATAAATTTAAATCTGCGCTTTTAAACATCATCAGAACTGCAGAGCAGATGTTCCGAGGTTTCACGTTCCATGTTGCAGAAATGACAGATATCATTCTGAACCTGGTCAATGTTTTTCAAATGATATCTACTCGGGCAGTGTCCGGTCATTAGGCCAGTATAGGTACAAAAAACTCTCTTATTGAGCTCCAAGAGCTTTTTACTGATTGTGACATTTGGAACTATAAACCTCTTCGATTGAACACACTTTGTGGTGATCAACCAGTTGGTTATCACCCTTTGCACTGTCCAAGATTTTAATTTCATTTTTATGGCACAGTATGATATACCGCAGAATGGTTTTTGGCCTATAAATTGTGCATTTGAACCTTGTTTAGCAAACTCGTCTGTCCTTTCATTACCTTCAATGCCATAGTGTCCCAGAACCCAGAATAAATTTACAGTGTTTTTCTGGGCAAAGCTTTCGCAGTGAAAGAAAGCATTTCCAGACAAGTTTGGATGTGCATTTGGCATTACCCAACGCTTTGAGTGCCGCTTGGCTGTCTGTAAAACTACACATATTTGCAAATCTATATTTCCTCTTCAGACAAACTTAACACATATTATGGCAAAAATCTCCGCTTTACTTTAGCAAAAATCTCCGCTTGGAACACCCGTTGGATAGTTTCCCATAGTCTGCATAGATTTCTGCTCCCGTTTTTGTTCCAATTTTTTAACCATCTGTGAAGAATTGTATGTAACCACGACGAACATTAACCAATAACACAAAACTTGAGTGACTTTAGTCTTATAAGTTCGGAATACACTAATACATGGTTTCTTCAATAATGGTCACTTATAAACTTGTTCAGTGACTAGGCCCTTCCGGATGATGGTCACTTATGTTCAGAACTCACTCACTACGTGACACTAGTGAATTTGTTTTGGCTATACCTAGAGAGCCTTATTAGTTAGGACATTGCTTTCTTCAGTATACTTGTCCTAGTGGTCAAGCTTTTCCGAATAGTGATCACTTATGTTCGTAATTCAGTCACTACGCGGTGCTATTGTGAATACGAGCTTCCAGTTTGTTTATGCTATTTATACCCAAAGACCCAAGGGATAAAAAGGGGCAGACTTCATTGAGGATTTTCTCGGGGAAATTATTAACTCTATTAACGTAGATGAATATCTGCGTATCTGCATTTATCGATTAATTAATGGACTTCCTTTTTTGATAACCATGGTTAGCTAAACCTATTTCACACAATTCTCGTTGCATGGTATGATGAAGGGAACTAGTAAGAACTGAAGGATATTCACATGAAAATCTGCACAAATTCCATACGACTCTACAGAAGGGAGCGTAAATATATTGAAGTTGGTTACAATTAGATTTGGAGGAAACTCAAATGAAAACTTGTGGATAAATTTCGTTGGAAAAGTGTTTAGTAACATTTAAGATATCTCATAGGAAATATGAAGGAAATTCACATACAGATCTTTATGAAATTCCTACGAATATGTCGACAAAGTGCAAGAGCAGCTTTAAAAATTCCTTCTGATGAGAAATACTTTCAATACGATCTGAAGGAAGTTCATTACAACATTACTCATACGAAGGTTTGAGGGAAGCTCAATGTTATTGAAGCGTACAATGCATGTACAAGCAATTTATCATCTTCGGACCGAAGTTCATAGGCCTTCATATGAAATCAGAAATTGTGAGTTGACAACTTGGAAGGAGGGTGTGATAGACCTCCGGTACTCATAAGTTCCTATCTCATGCCTAACCAGGTGGTAACCAGGCTACGTCTAAGTGGAATGCAGATCAGAGAAAAGAGAAAGCTGGGGATTTTAGAGGGATTCAAGAACGTTCCGAAATTCCAAAAGCTGTCTCGGACTCAAGTGTTCGGTCATTCAGGGACGTGGCAAGCTTGGGTAGAGTTGGTACAGTCCTAAAAGGGTTCCCTAAAAATGAAATGTCTATAGCACAATTGGATGCTGTACAAGAAGCTCTGCTTTTGAAAATTTAGGATCAAAGACATGCTTTAGTCAAACCGAAGCTCGCATAATGTAGCTACAAAAAATGTTACTTGGTTTTTGCATGCAAAGATCAAGAAACAGCAGGCTGAAAGATGTAACTAGGTCACTAAGTCCTTGGGAAAATGCGGAACTTCTTGCTTTGGATGAAAAAGACATCTCTCGTCCAGCAGTGTTTCATGCATTCTTCCCCTTTAGTGCTGACTTCAGCAATGAGAGAACTAAAGGGCTCATAGAGAGCCAAAACGATGGATTGAGCATAAAAAGCTGGAAAATTCTGACCCGCTCGAATCCAAATAAACATGCCGAATGGACCTTGAATGTGGATGATGCATCGTTGAGGGTTTTGTCAAAACAAAACTTTGGTCTCAATTCTCGATTTTGCGAAACACAACTGCGGAAAATAACAACTTTAGGCCATCGTCAACCCAAAAACAAAAAAGAGGATAGGAAAAAATGAAAAATACACAGGATACGGAACTTCCCAACATTTTGGAACCAGGAGTAAGTAGAGCCAAAATGGAGGCTTCAAATACGGACCTTGGGAAATTATTAGAGATCGAGGAGAGTGTGAAAAATGTTCGCTCACACAAAGAATGTTTCCCAACGGGAAATTCATGAACCGAGTTGATCTTGTAGGAGACGACAACATCGAGGTAAATGTAGATAAGCAATGCCCATCTGATGCCCATGGGACGGGTACAAACCGAAAAATTTGGGCAGTAAACCCGGTAGTATCGCTAACGTTCGGAGACGCAACACACCTCGAGACGCGCGTCCGATCCGTCAATCAAGTTGACAATTGTGTGATGGGCTAAATAATCTGGAAATGGTTCAATGTGTGCATTTGTTGCGTGATACATTGCCTCCCACTGCTGACCCCTCATTAAAATCGGAGATTCGAAAGGACCAAATTTCCAATCCGTCGCCACGATCTAGGAGCAGTGGAAAGAGCGCACAAAGTGAGGAAAGGAGGAGATTGAAATTGCAGTTGCAGAAATTTGAAGAGGAGAAGAAACTAGCACAGTAGTTCTTGGAGAAGAAATACAAGGCTCTTCTAGAATACGGCAGTGAGTCGTCAACAGTTATGAGTGACAGTGAGTCGATATTTGACCAAGCGTTGAAGATCGAGCATTGGATGGCCGATACAAATCGTTTCGGAGTCGAAGCTAATTCCGGACATGCGGTTGATGAGGTAGTTATGCCCGTGGCAAATAATGCACGACGGCCAGCAGAGCAATCCGCTCGGAACCTCGGACAAGACGTCGATCAACCCGTCGATCAACCCGTCTATCAACAGGGTCAACTACCGCTGCCACCGACAGGACAAAACTCACAGAACGTGAACCATCAATTCGCCACCAGTCGTCAGGGCAACCGAAGCTACCTCCGTACGCTAGGAGGGAGACACTAGTGCCACCGAATCAGTTCGTTCCAGAGCAGCGATCAACGCCAATGCAGCGTGATGGCTCAGCCGATGCAGTCCGTCGGTGATGAAACAGTCTGCTTTCTCAATCTAGGCCAGCTAGCTGCACGACAAGCGGTTCCAAAGGAGCTCCCCGAATTCAACGGAAACCCGGTGTTTTGGCCTCTTTCCTTCTCGGTCTTCAACAGTTCCACTCAAATGTGTGGATTTTCTAACGAGGAGAACATGCTGCGTCTCCGAAAATGCCTTACAGGAAGGGCATTCGAAGCAGTTAGATGCCGACTCCTTCATCCATCCAATGTAGCAGGCATGATGTCCACGCTACGAATGTTATACGGCCGGCCGGATGCGATCGTACAGGCGATCGTGAAGAAAGTTTGAGCTTTACCGTCGCCGAACAACGATCGATTAGAGACGGTGGTAAACTTCGCGCTCACTGTTGAGAACGTGGTTGCGACAATTCAAGCCTGTGGAGTGAGCGATTTCGCCTATAACGCTTCGTTGCATTATGAACTAGTGGACAGATTACCATCATCCTTGAAGATAGATTGAGCGAGGTACGCCAGGAATACCCCAAACCCGAACCTGACCGACTTCAGCACCTGGATGTATTCAACGGCGGAAGATGCTAGTGCAGTAATCGCTTCGGCTAGCGGAGACTCGAAGCCACGCCCCATCAAGAAAGATGGTTTCCTGAACGTACACGTGGAAGGTGAATCATGTGATCGTAAGCTCCAAGTGGTGACATCAAAGGCAAAACAAGTAATCCTCAACAAACCGGAAAGATTGTGCCTATTCTGTAGAGGCGGATGCCAAACCGTCACGAAGTGTAAGCGATTTGCTGAATTCAGCACTGATTCAAGGTGGGCCGCTGTTCGTGAATCTAAACTGTGTCGGAAATGCCTGCGCAATCACAACAGAGGCCTTGCGGTACGAACGGTTGCTCATATCTGCACCACCAGCAAGCCAACGTATCCACGACGGCAGCAACTAATTCCACGGTGCATGTTGAATCAACCGAGTGGAGCTGTAATATCCATCAAGGCCAGCCAAATCTTCTCTTCCGAATCCTTCCAGTTTTCCTCTACGGATCATCAAAAACCGTACCGGCATCTCACAGGCCTTCCGATTGAATCGTACGAGAATGCTTGCCCAAGGATTCTGATAGGTTTAGATAATCTCAACCTCGGTCATCCGCTGAAGAGTCAAGAAGGTCGGTCACATGAACCAATAGCTGCCAAAACGCGGCTTGAATGGACTATCTACGGGAGCTGTTCACCAGATGATAGGACTACGCATTCCGTAAACTTCCATTCCCTTGAAATATGCCAGTGTAATCAATACTCCGGGGAAGACCTTCATCAAGCAGTGAAGAGCTACTTTCTGCTTGATAGCATCGGAATCGTGAAACCGGATAAACTTCTCCAATTGAAAGACGACCAAAGGGCCCAGTTGCTGCTGGAATCACTTACAAAGTATCGGAACGGACGGTGCGAATCCGGCTTCTCTTGAAATACGAAAACGTTCGACTTCCAGACAGCACAGAAATGGCGCTAAAAAGATGGGAATGAAAAACGACCAGCAGCTAGCGGTCGTCGTAAGAACGCAGATCGAAGACCATATCGCTAAAGGGTACGTCCGTAAGCTGACGGACGAAGAGGTTCAAGCGGAATATCCACGTGTGTGGTATCTACCAATGTTTCCGGTGGTAAATCCTAATAAAGAACCTGCACGCAAGCAAATTTCAGCATCAGCATCCATCTGTCGTAGAAACGATATATGCTCCTGAGTCGTCAAACGGACTTAAACCATGGATATCATTCAACGATAGCCCGTCAACACTCCGAAATAGCTATAAGCTGTCGCAAGTTATGGCCAACGAATTCTGGCAAGGGTGCTTAAGGGATTACCTGCCAGTTATAACCCGACGCACAAAATGGCTTACCAAGGAGGAAACAATCCGGATCAACGACGTCGTAGTCATCGTAGACCCTAAGGCCCCATGCAACAGCTTGTCATTATGGCGTGTCATTGCCACTAGACCAGGGCCAAACGGTGAAGTGAGAAGCGCCACAGTGCAAACCAGTCACGGCATATATGAACGTCCTTCCGTGAAGCTCGCCGTGCTCGACGTAGGCGTAGGGACTAAGACGCCTCAGGAGGACCCTTCGTGCATTCCGGGGGGACTGTAAGTGCGCCCATCGATCAGCGAGCCCATTGTGTTTCGCTTTCCACCTTGCTACCCAGGAAGACTACCATCACATGACACGACCAGTCATCGATCAACAGTCGTAATCTATCACGAAGAGATGATCTTGCAAAAATGCCCAAGTTATACCTACAACAAAGTTGTGCTATTGAATTAGAGTTTCTTAAAACTGGTGTTAACCTTAAATCAAACTAAATTGAACTCTTAAATCTAAATCTAACTAGTTGTTGTACTTAAATTAGTTGATTAGCCATAAATAAAGTACTCGTAAGGTGAGAAAATATCCTCGATTTAGACATGAATTTGTATTCCCCTAGTGAACATATGATTCTCCTTTGTAATAGCGAAAATTTATCTAGAAGGTAGTGAGGACATTATTTGCTTATAAAACGGGTAAGAAACACAAATTTAGAATGTTTTTCCGATTAACTAATTGCATTGCATTACATAACCACATCACAGCTGCAGTTTCACGGACAGTAGGGATGCTCAAGAAAGATCTGATATGTTCAGGAGTATAGCGAATTACTAAAAGTAAGTTTTTATTATTAAAAAGTAAGTTAGATTGCCCAAAGATTTAATTTGTGTACTTCTGTAGGAATTTATAACTTTCTCTGCAATAAAGTTAATAAATTCGGCTAATTCTGGCGACCTTCGCAGCTATTTTCCCAACAGCTGCCGTTGCACGAATATCTGCAGTTTGAGGCGGAAAGAAGCGCTCGGGTGCTGAAAAGGTCTAGAAATATAATGTTAGGTGATCTTACCGGTCATCTGAGTATATTACAACATTTTAAAAGACGACCGGTGATAACTATGAACGGACAACTATGACGATCCCTACAAGGTACATCTTTACATCGCGTACAGAAGCCAGAGCGCCCACTGTTCGCCAAGGTTCAATCATATTTTCCACAGATGGCTCAAAAATTGGAACGAAAACTAGGGCAGGAATTAATAGTCCTGGAATCAAAATGTCAGTGGCTATGGGGCAGTGGCCAACCGTTTTTCAAGCAGAAATCTTTCCAATACTAGAATGCGTGAATGTTTGCCTGAAAAGAAAGTACAGGTATGCAAATATTTGTATTTTCTCTGAAAGTCAGGCAGCTTTAAAATCATTATCTATCTATCTATATATATAAAAATGGATTTCTGTCTGTCTGTCTGTGCCTAATAGACGCGGAGACTACTGAACCGATCAGAGTGAAAATTTGTATGCAGGAGTTTTTGGGGCCGGGGAAGGTTCTTAAGATAGTAAGAGACCCCTCCCTCTTCTGAAAGGGGGGGCTCCCATACAAATGAAACACATATTTCTACACAACTCGAGAACTAATCAAGCAAAAGAAACCAAATTTAGCATGTGTGAGTTTTTGAAAGCAAAAAAGGTTTTTATGGTAGTTTGAGACCCCTCCCCTCTCTAGAAAGGGAGGCTCCCATACAAATGAAACACATATTTCTGTATAACTCGCGAACTGATCAAGCAAAGAAACCCAAATTTAGCATGCGGAAGTTTTTGAAGGCAAGAAATGTTTTTATGGTAGTTTGAGACCCCTCCCCTCTCTATAAAGGGAGGCTCCCATACAAATGAAATACATATTTCTGTATAACTCGAGAACCGATCAAGCAAAGAAACCCAAATTTGGCATGCGGAAGTTTTTGGAGGCAAGAAATGTTTTTATGGTAGTTTGAGACCCCCCCCCCTCTAGAAAGGGAGGCTCCCATACAAATGAAATACATATTTCTGTATAACTCGAGAACTGATAAAGCAAAGAAACCCAAATTTAGCATGCGGAAGTTTTTGGAGGCAAAAAATGTTTTTATGGTAGTTTGAGACCCCTCCCCTCTCTAGAAAGGGAGGCTCCCATACAAATGAAATACATATTTCTGTATAACTCGAGAACTGATCAAGCAAAGAAACCCAAATTTAGCATGCGGAAGTTTTTGGAGGCAAGAAATGTTTTTATGTTAGTTTGAGACCCCTCCTCTCTCTATAAAGGGAGGCTCCCATAAAAATGAAACACAAGTTTCTGCATAACTCGAGAACTAATCAAGTAAATGGAACCAAATTTGGCAGGTAGAGGTTTTTGAAGGCAAGAAATGTTTCTAAGGTAACTCAAGACCCCTCCACCCGCTGTAAGAGGGGGGCTCTCATACTAATGAAACACAAATTTGTGCATAACTCGAGAAGTAATCAAGCATATGGAACCAAATTTGGCATGTGGAGGTTTTTGGAGGAGAGAAATGTTTCTATGGAAGTTTGAGACTGCTCCGCCATCTGGTAGGGGGAGGGAGGGGAGTTTACAAACAAATCCAACACAAATTTCTGCATAACTCGAGAACTAATCAAGTAAATGGAACCACATTTGGCAGGTGGGGGTTTTCGAAGGCAAAAAATGATTCTATTGTGATTTGAGACTCCTCCGCTCACTGAAAGAGGGGTCTCTCATACAAATGAAACACGAATTTCTGCATAACTCGATAAAAATTAAAGCAAATGGAACAAAATTTGGCATGTGGAGGTTTTTGAGAGAAATAAATGTTTTTAATGTGGTTTGAGACCCCTACGCCTTCTGGAAGGGGAGACTCCCATAAAAATAAACAAACATAATTTTTAGCATAACTCGAGAGCCAATGAAGCAAATGAAACCAAATTTGGCATTTGGCATTTTGTTCTTTTTGGAGGCAAGAAATGTTTCTATGGCAGTTCAATATCCCTCCCCATTTTGAAGGGGGGGGGGTTCCCATACAAATAAAAAGCAAATTTCTGCATAACTCGAGAACTAATCAAGTAAATGAAACCACTTTTAGCATATGGGGTTTTTTTCGGAGGCTAGATTTCTATATACATAAACATGAATTTCTGTCTGTCAGACCGTTATAGACTCGGAAAGTTCTGAACCGACCAACGTGAAAATTTATATCAAGGGGTTTTTGGGGCTGGGAAAGGTTTTTATGATTGTTTGACACCCCTGCTCTCTCAGGAAGGGGCGCTCTCATACAAATGAGACACAAATTTCATCATAACCCGAGAACTAATCAAGCAAATTGAATCAAATTTGGCATGTGGGGGGTTTTGAAGGCAAGAATGTTTCTATAGTTGTTCAAGACCCCTCCCCTCTCTGAAGAAGGGGTGGAGGGGCTTCAAACAAATGAAACTCAAATTTTTATTATAATCGATGAGCCCAATGTGATGGTTCGAGAACAAATCAAGCAAATGGAACCAAATTTGGCATGTGGTGGGTTTTGAAGGCAATGATTGTATGGTGGTTTGAGAAACCACCCCCCTCTGGAAGGGAGGGCTCCCATACAAATGCAACACAAATTTCTACCAAAAATGAGAATTATCCAGGTTACTTAAACACAAAACGTGTATTTCTCGGGTACGAAGCATGTTTTAATAGAAGTTTGAACCCCTGCTAATTAAAGAAAAAAAAAACTCATTTCGAAAAAAAAAATAAACGTGCCAGTTATATTAAATTTTCCTTTATTTAGTTTCAAGCGTAGCAGCGCACGCACCGGGTTCAGCTAGTGCCCTTATAAATGTACATTGAAAATTGTCTGGGAATGTATTCTGTCATTGAGACTACTGTGTCACACGAACTAAGTAAACATGTATTGGGTTCTGGGACACAGTGGCATTAAAGGGAATGAAATAGCAGACGATCTTGCTAAAATAGGATCTAGTTCACAGTTTCTTGGCCCAGAGCCATTCTGCGGTATATCAAACTGTACCATACAAATTTTTGTACCTAGATATCACATTTCATATTTTCCATTTTCATTCAATTGTTATTGCAAATCCTTTTTTTTTGAATTATTTTGCATTCGATATATCCTAAAACCTGTTAAAAATACTAGCAACACTGTCGTGAAGCTCTCATGACAATTCCCACATTCAATACAGCTATAAACAGTAAGGGAGCTTTAGCTATAAAGGTTTAGATAAAAGCTCACGCTGTTGTGACGCACAGTCAGTGCATATACATACATATAGACTAGACACTTTTAACGAGGTACTGCGGCTTGAGTTCCCGAGCGGGGTAAAGATTGTCGGGTTCGCAGACGACATCACCCTGGAGATATGTGGTCAATCCATCGAGGAGGTCGAGTTAACGGCCTCACACTCCATTGGCATTGTGGAGAGATGGATGAGCTCCCGGCAATTGGAGCTAGCCCACCATAAGACCGAGGTCACGGTGGTGAACAATTGGAAATCGGAGCAACATGCGACGATTAGTGCAGGTAACTGCACAGTATAATCGAAGAGGTTCTTGAGGTATCTTGGGGTTATGATCGACGACAAGCTGTCCTTTGTTAGTCACGTCGATTACGCTTGCAAGAAAGCCTCTATGGCTATATCGGCATTATCCCGCATGATGTCGAATAGCTCGGCGGTGCAAGGGAGTAAGCGTAAACTCCTGGCCAGTGTCGCCCTGTCCATACTTAGGTACGGCGGGCTGGCATGGATCACCGCCTTGAGTACCAAGAGCTACGCAAATAAGCTCGAGAGTACACACAGGCTTATGTGCCTAAGAGTGGTGAGTGCATACCGAACGGTATCACGCGACGCGGTCTGAGTCCTAGCGGGGATGATGCCAATAGGCATTGTCATAAAAGAGGACGTAGAGTGCTTCGAGCAACGTGGAACAAGAGGTATCCGAAAGACCACTAGAGCCGCATCCATGGTTAAGTGGCAGAGGGAATGGAACAACTCCACCAAAGGTCGGTGGACCCACCGACTAATCCCGGAATTAACCGGGTGGGTCGGTAGGCGACACGGTGAAGTGAACTTCCACTTAACGCAGATATTGTCTGGCCACGGCTGTTTTAGACAATACCTGCACAAATATGGGCATGCACAGTCCTCCGCATGCAGTGAGTGCGCGGGAGTCGAAGAAACTGCAGAACATGTGTTTTTCGTCCCCCCCCCCGCCCCGGCGGCGCCGCCATGGTGGCCCTATGCGGGCCCCCCACGCCCCCGCATCTCTTGATCCAGAGGATGTGTCAAGACCGGGACGTCTGGGACGCGGTATGCGTAGCAGCCTCCCAGATCGTCCTTGATCTCCAACAAAAATGGCGAAACGACCAAAGGCAGGCCGCAGGGACCACCTAACTACTAAAGCCCTAAGTAGTTAGACATAGTGGGTGCTTAACAAGCACAATAGCCCCCTCCCCGAAGTAATACCGAAAGGTGGTTCCGGGGAGGGTACAAGGCTAAAGGCACGGGTGGGTTTTTAGTGGGTCGAGGCACCCTCATCCCCACACCCTGAGTTCTTCAGGTGTCTGGTTGCAGATTTTCCATCCCGTCTAAAAAAAAAAAAAAAAAAGACTAGACACTATAAACAATGTTATCAATCACAAATGGAGTACGGACTGTTATAACGACTTAGACGATAAAGCCAATAAATATTATCTCTATAAAACCAAGAGAAACTTGCGTTTTGCTTACATTCGTTAGCGCATAATAATCCTGATTATTTCTAACAGGTTATGGGCCCAGTAATTAACTGTGGAATTTATTAGTTCAAGACGACTTGTGATGAAGAAATGTCAGTGTACGAAGAAACTGTCAATCAACAAGCTAGTAGTCATACTAGCCGATTCTCATCCAAGCGCGGAACAAGTTGCAGTTCGGATGTTGTGCGTAGTGAGCGCTGCTTCGTGTTTGATGGCACGGAGAGTACTTTCCCCGCTTGGAAGTGGAGAATCGAACACCGGTTGAGAAGAATGAAATTGATTCATACGTTGTTGCGGACGCCGGATGAGCAATATGCGATTGCAGTCGATGGGGAGACGCCAGAGGCAGTAGAAGCCAGGAAGGCAGAGTATCGACGTCGTGTGGATGAAGATATCGAAGCGGTGAATGTGATAGTTATGGCAGTAAACAACGATGTGCTAAATCGTATTTTTGGTCTCACGTACGCGAAAGAAGTTTTTTCCGTGCTGACCAAGACGTACCAGAAGGTAGGAAGGTAGAAGGTTGATAAATATGCGCCAGCGTTTGGTCACATTGAGAAATAGAAACTTTTCTTCGTTGAATAATCTATTCGACGAATTCGATATGATTATCCGGGAACTGGATCGCATGCAAGCAAACATCACGGTTAGTGAGAAAGTGCATGCTCTGTTGATTGCTATGCCTGATCGTATTCAACATGTTCGTGGAGCATTAACGGTCCTCTCCAACGATGAACTGTGTAGCAAGCCGTTGAGTGAGATAATGCGTATGTTTCTCGACGCGGACTTTTCCTTAGATTCCCCGAGATCGTTGGAACAAGGTGTTGCCCTGTTCAACAGAAATAACAAACAAGACGTAAACAAATGTTTCGGTTGTGGAAAACTCGTCACTACAAATCGAAATGTCCGAAATTAAAGAAACAGGGGAAGAAACGTTTTCAAGCGCATGCGATGCTTGCTGGGCGTTGCACGAAGAAGTCCGTTCGTTTTGTTTTAGATTCTGGAGCAACTCAACACATGGTGCACGACGAAAAGCTGCTGGTGCATGCTGAAGTTTTAGCGGATCCAGTCTACATCTCAACCGCCAAGAAAGGGGAAGAGCTTTTGGGTAAGAAGAAAGGGAAGATTACTTTGAAATCGACAGTGGGCATGAATAAACTTCAGAACTTTACACTGTATAATGTGCTTTTTATTCCGGGTTTGGAATCAAATCTTCTTTCAGTAAGAAAGATAAATTAATCGGGGAAAAGAGTTACTTTTCAGGAGAATCGTATTAGTATTGAAGCCTTTGGCGAAGTTATCGCAGAAGGGGCAGTATGCGATAGTCTCTATTATTTGGATTTCACTTTGGAAACAAATGACGATTCGTTGGCACTGGTGAGCAAAGAAGTAAGTACTGTCAATCTACATAAAAGATTGGGACATCTGAGTTTTTCGGGAATAGAGAAACTGTTGAAAAATCAGATGGTTGAAGGCATTGAATGTTCGTTATCAACTGGAATGATAAGTGGGAAACTGTGTGAAAGTTGCATAGCGGGAAAACACAGCAGAAAGAAATTTATTAGTATGGAGCTACCAAGATCAAGCAGGCCGCTTGAAATAGTACATTCTGACGTATGTGGTTCAATGGAAGAAGCAACGTACGATGGATATAAATATTTCGTAACATTTCTTGATGATTATACTCACTTTCTCAAAGTTTATTTGATTTTAAAGAAAAGTGAGGTGTTTGAACGATTTAAGGAGTTCAAAGCCATGGCGGAGACACACTTTGGTCAAAAGTTGTCTACCCTGAGATGTGATAATGGTGGTGAATACATCGGAAAGGAATTTCGGAACTATTCTAAGACGTTCGGAATCCAGATGCATTTCACGGTACCGTATACACCACAGCAAAATGGTGTAAGTGAGCGTATCAACAGAACGTTGATGGAAAAAGTAAGGGCAATGTTGTTCGACAGTGGTTTGCATAAAGAAATGTGGGGAGAAGCGTTGTATTGTGCAACTTACGTTACAAATCGTTCTCCCACAACGGCCATAACGGAAAATAAAACACCTTATGAGAAATGGTTCGGGAAACGGCCAAATCTTAGTAATTTGAGGGTTTTCGGTTGTGTGGCGTATGCACAGATACCAAGTCATAAAAGACAGAAGCTTGACATGAAATCGAAGAAGGTAATATTTGTGGGTTACGCAAATAATGGTTTTCGGCTTTGGAACAATCATTCAAGGTTATTGCAAATCGCAAGAAATGTAATTTTCGATGAAGAAACATTGTTTAAACACAGTATCATTGAGAAAAGTAATGCTCAGGGCTTACCGCCGGAATCTGAAACATTTCACGAAACGTTAGTTTGGAAAAATACTCAAGCAAAAGAAATTATGGATGATACAAAAACAAACTCAAGTATGATCTCAGAAGAAGATGGAGATACCATTTTAGCAGATCCGTTGGAGTTAGCGGAAGAAAGTGAATATGAATCTACAATTGAGGAGCAGGATGAGGGCAGTGATGGAAACACAGAGGTGCCACCGGAGATCCGACGCAGTACAAGGAAAACAAGACTTCCAGAAAGATTTGGGGGTTACCAAATGGCAAATATCGCATCATCAGTAGGAGATGTGCCTCAAAGTATTGAAAAATTGAAACATCGAGATGATTGGGAGCAATGGAAAGTTGCGATTAACGATGAGCTAAAATCTCTTGAAAGTAATCAAACCTGGAAATCAGTTGAAGGTACAATAACCCAAAAACCAATCAAGTCAATGTGGGTGTTCAACATAAAGGATGATGGGCGATATAAAGCCAGATTGGTAGCGAAAGGCTGCTCACAACGACCAGGATTTGACTACCAAGACACATTTGCACCTGTATCAAAAATAGAAAGTATTAGAACAATTCTTTCCATAGCCAATGAGAAGAATTTACTGATACATCAAGTGGATATTTCAACTGCCTTTCTGAATAGTCGATTGGACGAAGTCTTGTATATGCAACTTCCCAACGATAACATAGGTCAAGGCAGAACTGTTCTTCTACAGAAAAGCTTGTACGGGCTAAAACAAGCTAGTAGAAGTTGGAATAAAGCATTAGATGATGTGCTACGGAATTTGAAATTTACACCGTTACACAGTGATAATTGTGTATATAAGAATCAGGACAGAAAACTAATCTTAGTTGTATATGTAGATGACATATTAGTTGTTGGTTCTAATATTAAGGAGATATGCTGGATTAAATCGGAGCTTGGAAAGTCATTCCAATTGAAGGATTTAAAAGAAATAAAGCATTTCCTAGGTATGGATATTGAAAGAGATTTCAAGAAGCAGACTTTGAAAATCTGTCAGTCTGGCTACACTGAACGGATTTTGAAGCGCTTTGGTATGAGTGAATGTAAACCCGTAGGAACACCATTAGATCCAAATGTGAAATGGGAAAAATCAAACGAAGTTGTATCGGATGAGGTTGACCATCCATACAAAGAACTATTAGGTTGCCTACAATATTTAGCTTTGATTTCGCGACCTGATATCAGTGCTGCGGTTAACACACTGAGTAAGTTTCAAAGCTGTTCTACAAATGAACACTGGGGAGGTCTAAAGCGTATTTTACGTTATCTCCGAGGTACAACAGAAACATACCTAATGTATGAAAAACACGACGAGCCGTTGACTCTACAGGGTTTTGCCGATGCAAACTTTGCTAATGATGAGATTGATAGGAAATCAGTCTCTGGCTATGTTTTCCAAGTCTATGGAAATTTGGTTTCGTGGTCAACGAAACGACAACAAACGGTAAGTTTGTCTACTACCGAAGCAGAACTAGTTTCGTTGTGTTCTGCCGTCAAAGAGGGTTTGTGGTTAACAAAACTCCTTGAGGAACTCGATATTATCAGGAGCCGTATTATTATCATGGAGGATAATATACCCTGTATAAAGTTCTCAGAAGAACCACGAATTCACCAGCGGATGAAGCATTTTGGATATCAAGTACATGTTCATAAGAGAATTGATAAAGAAGGGACAACTACAACTGAAATACATTCCGTCATCGGATCAGCCAGCAGATGCATTTACGAAAGGATTACCTAAATCTCAACATCGAAAACTATTTCAAATTTTGAATGTCAGAATTGAGGGGAAGTGTTAAAAATACTAGCAACACTGTCGTGAAGCTCTCATAATAATTCCCACATTCAATACAGCTATAAACAGTAAGGGAGCTTTAGCTATAAAGGTTTAGATAAAAGCTCACGCTGTTGTGACGCACAGTCAGTGCATATACATACATATAGACTAGACACTATAAATAATGTTATCAATCACTAATGGAGTACGGACTGTTATAACGTTATAACGACTTAGACGATACAGGCAATAATCATTATCATTATAGAACCAAGAGAAACTTGCGACCATCTTGAATCCATATCGATAATCAAAATTGACGCTTAGGATTGTCTAATAATTCATTCTATGGACTGATTGTATGATATATCGAATATTCTTGGATCTTCCTGGAATTTCTGATGAAAATATGTATCCAGTACAATATTGGCCACATTTGAGTTCGTTATTCTGGAGATGTGTAGGAAGGGTTCAGTCTCACCATCGGTGGATTAATTCGGGTTTTTTTATCTGTTTTTGCAAATCTCGCCAGATAGCTTTCATGGTGGGATCGCGTGTTCTTTGATATTGTCTTCTACGGGTATTATCGCTTGAAAACTCGACTTTTTATCCTTTATCCTTTATTTATTAATTAATCGTCAACAGAACTGAAATCGTTTAACAAATGGCTGATAAACCGATGTGACATTATTTGTAACGCACACTCACACACCCACACACACACACACACACACACACATATATATATATATATATATATATATATATATATATATATATATATATATATATATATATATATATATATATATATATATATATATATATATATATATATATATATATATATATATATATATATATATATATATATATATATATATATATATATATATATATATATATATATATATATATATATACAGCAATTCCATGAAAAAAAGTTATACGATCTCTCAGAATTTTATAATATTCGGTAGGATAGTTCAACATCGAAAAATATTAGACCCGTATTTTTTTTATTTCGTTATTAGACTGGACCTTTCTGCGTTAGACTGGTCCAAAAAATCGTGATTTTTCAAAATCTTCAATTTTCAAAAATTTATAACTCCTAAACCGTTTAACCGATTTTAGTCATTTTTGGCCATTGTATTGGTATTTTTTTGAATTTCCAAGCAAAAATACGAAACCTTTGAATATATCAATTTTTGTATGAAAAAAATACAAAACAAATAGTTTTTCTTGAATTTGACTATGATATGTTATGTAAAATTGAATGCTCTTTCATTTAAAAATACTAAAACAAGGAGTCGTTGAGGCCCCTCGCAGTCAAATTCAAGAAAAACTATTTGTTTTGTATTTTTTTCATACAAAAATTGATATATTCAAAGGTTTCGTATTTTTGCTTGGAAATTCAAAAAAATACCACTACAATGGCCAAAAATGACTAAAATCGGTTAAACGGTTTAGGAGTTATAAATTTTTGAAAATTGAAGATTTTGAAAAATCACGATTTTTTGGACCAGTCTAACGCAGAAAGGTCCAGTCTAATAACGAAATAAAAAAATACGGGTCTAATATTTTTCGATGTTGAACAATCCTACCGAATATTATAAAATTCTGAGAGATCGTATAACTTTTTTTCATGGAATTGCTGTATATATATATATATATATATATATATATATATATATATATATATATATATATATATATATATATATATATATATATATATATATATATAATAAAAAAAAAAAAAATATATACAATGTTTCTAATATTCAATATATAAAATGAAGTATTAGACAATCCTTACCGTCAGTTCTGACTATCGCATGCATCATAAAACGTAACAAATGCGAAACTATAGAAAGCAAGAAGGATCGATTAGTGCGAGTTGTGTTTTCCGGTTTTGAACTGCAACGAATTATGTGCAATTATGTGCTCTCAGGTATTGTTTTGGTCCAATCATAATGAAATTTCGACCAGTTATTTGAAGATTTTATAACTTTAATTTGGCGCAAACAAAACTCAAATCGGTACACAAATAGCTCAGTATGTAAGCGGAGACTAAACTGTTTGATTACTATGTCGTTTCGTTCATATCTTCGTAACGAAATGTCCGAATAAAAAAAAATCGATAGCGTTCTATGGGAATGTTGTAACGTTCATTTGCCGTCAACAGAACTGAAATCGGTTCACAAATGGCTGAGAAACCGATGTGACATTATTTGTAACACATACACACACACACACACACACACACACACACACACACACACACACACACACACACACACACACACACACACACACACACACACACACACACACACACACACACACACACACACACACACACACACACACAACATAATTAATAATTTCTGACAAAAATCGTTGCTAACACGCTACTGACACGCAGGAATAAAAACCTGTTTAAAATACTGAACTGCTAAGGCATGAACAATGTTAACAAAATTAGGTACATATTTTGACAATTAATGTTGATACGTTACGGTTGTACTTGGAGCACCTAGATTAACAGGAAATGTAAATATTGATAAATATGGAATAAATAAAGAGTTTAAAAAAAGAAAAAAAAAACTACAAGGTACAGCCCAATGGGGTTGTGCGCAAAGGTGCCGTAGGACTACGCAGCTGTCTAATTCCCATACACTTTCCAGACACATCGGGCCATCCGCTAATTGATATAAGTCAGTCCTGAAAAGGCCCCCCCCCCCCCCCCCCCCCACACCCCACCAAACCAAACACATACACACCCACCCACATTAATTATTATATCACCACATCTCACCCCCACCCTTCCCCCCCCCCCCCCCCCCCCCCCCCCCCCCCCACCCCCCCCCCCCCCCCCCCCCCCCCCCCACCCACCCCCACCCCCCCCCCCCCCCCCCCCACCCCCCCCCCCCCCCCCCCCCCCCCCCAAAACCAAACCAAAATGTGTACCCCTTGTACCCCTTATAGGGTACGGGACGGGTTTTAAGCAGTTTAGTCAGCCTCTGAGACATTTGATAAAGCTGTATGTAATCTATAATTAGAACTGCCAATATTTAGACATTAATCCCTCTGCTTACGTCTGGTCTATCGGAACATACCTTCAGCAACGAGCATTAGGCTCAGAAAATTTCATAGCCATGGAATAAAGTTCCCAGTTGCAGGGACTTCTTAAACGCATGCGGATTGCTTTCCGATTAAAAAAATGTTTTCTTCAGCTCCTCAATCTGTACATAAACTAACAATATTGTATGAGTGCGATTCTGTGCATGTGTGCGAAGGCGAAATGAAATAGGCCAGTTCACGATTTGCTGCAAACGTCAATTTCCTCAACCCGCTCCTTCGTTTTACCCATCCGCTCTCGAAAACAATCAACCAAAACATGTCGATTGCTACAACCACAAACTAGACTCCTAGCAGGTTATGAGACAGACGTACACGACCAAATTTTTAGTTTGTCATTGATCTTTAGATTGGCAATGTGTATTTCTTATTTCATTTACTCTCACGCAAATGTTAGCCAAAGCGACTGTGACGACAAACGGGATGCTTCGTTTAAAAACAAACAAATGCAAGAGACAGCAGGCTTCACGTTACATTACCGGTGCGCTATATCCATGGTTAACAAAGAAGAGAGGAAACATGGGCTCTCTCAAAAGCAACAGTGATGCCATAGCTGCAGCTCAACAGCGAAGCATTATTTATCGTTGGGTACTATTGGACAGCTCCAAAACATATTTTTTATTGCAAATGATAGTGTCAGATGATGGACAATATAATCATAAGCATAGATCAACCTCCAATGACTGGAAGAAACATGAAATAAATAGCGATTTCAGATTATCTAAATATGTAATAAATTTAACTCAATGTTCAACATAACATTCTGGCAACAAGCCTAGTTGTGGGAGAGAGCTGATGAAGACATGCTCTCCGGTACACGCGATGCAAATGCAAAATACACAAAGGCAACATCTTCAAAATGACAGTAAATCTTCAAAATGACAGTAATAAATTGGTAATCAATCATGATTCATACATCGAATCATTGGCCCAATAGATAAAGCTTATGATCGTATCATTCAAAATGAAATAATTTGGAAAATGTAGGAGTTATAGACCTATTTCCTAACAACTGATTAAAATAGTGACCCCTGATTAAGCCGTTCCCTACCCTATAACATTCATGGCTGCCTAGGAGAAGTTCGTTACTTAAATACGAAGTCTGTCCTAGGAAAGTACTGTGTATATGGTAAATTTACTCTGAAAAATCTACATAATAAGACATCACCTCATGTTTGCGTTAATTTTATTAGTTGTATGTTAAAAATCAAAAGATTTAAATATTGCAATCAAAGCGTAGAAAATGTCTTAACCTAATGCTGCAAACACTTTGGAAATCGATCGTGAAATTACTTAGTAATTAACGTTCAAAACCTGACCGTTTTTCTTGACGCTCCCAATTTTCGCAATTTGAATGTGTACCCCAGTATCAAAAACACAGACGTAGTCCTACGTCAAAAAAATAGGATATGTATATAATTTTTCTTTTCTTACCAAACCAGATATATTTTTGAAATAAATATATTATATTCTCTTACATATGAATTCACATACTCGGGATATGCAAGGGACCATCGGGGCATCCGATTGAAGCGAATTTGATGGGGAGAGTAGGAATGCCAACTCTCCGATGCCAACAGTTTGTGGATAGAGGGCTCTTCTTTCCACCCATTGAGGCATCTTGATACTTCACAGTTTTGACCAATCTTGTTGTTGGAAGAACATTATTTATAATCCCCTGAATATGAATAAGTGAAGTTGCCTACCGAACCACCCAACCCGTTTTTGGCCTTTCATACAATGATATGTTGAGGACAATCAGTGCCTATTGAAGCTTGATCAAGTCAAACAGAGAGGAGTTGCTGAGAGTCCGTTGCTGTCAGACTTAGTTTCAAAATTCATGAACCAATTATCAATTACTACATACATGGTGCACTGATTCCAAGGAAAGACAGCTTGTCTGCTGTATTTATGTTATGGTAGTGGTTTTTAACTCTATTCATCGTGTCAGGTAAACGAATGTTGCCTGCTGTGCAGTTGAAGAAGCATCTCATAAGAACATGATCTTTCTAAATAATTATTGGCTTATTGTGCCTGACGTTCAATCGAAAAGTAGACTTCGACACAGTTGGAGCTGGAAACATTTTCCGTAAGAAATTTAGTGTGTTATAATGCCAAAGGGTTAGAAGCATGACAAGAAAAGGTTTGGTTTTCCCACATTCATTCAAACGGTCAATACAGTTCGAGTTCACAATAAATAAATCTCAATTTTTGGGAGTGTGATCAGGACTGGATTTGAAAGCGAATGAACTGAAACGATACTTTGAACCACCGATTTATTTATCTTTGAAAAAAAAATTAAACACAATTTGTAACTTTGTCCCGCTTTAAATTGCAATAATGCTTTGAAAGAACTGATTCTTTCTTTCGCAAATGTCAGTTGAATCTTAAGTTGTATTATTGCAAATGTTCTAAAAAAAAAACAAACAAACATTAAACTGTGGTAGATAACGTTTATAGATATTTATTGCAATAATATAACATGCAAGCATGCTGCTAACGTTCGAGTGGTCATTTTTCAACGTCCACCACGAAACGCATCATTAATCCATTACATGCATAAAAAATGACTTCTACAGTCAAACTGGCTTCTGCTTTTATAGCCCGTTTTTATTTAGTGATGATGACGAATGAATTCTTTTGATTATAGTCGTACTTCTTGAAACTGTTATCATTTAATGCGCTAAGTTTAAACCATACGAAGCAGAAATTGGTTGGTTAATTTGGCTATTCCAGCAAAAAATGCATGTTCTACGTCAAGAAGCTAAATTTAGCATGGACAATAATAAACATCAGAATTTGTATCTTTCGGGCAACTAATAGAGTCTATGCATTTTGAATTTTCAAGTTTTAAGTTTTAACTTATTTTCATAAGTAAATGAGCGGTCATTGGCATTCCAGCATGTTCCTTATTTTTCATTTGTCACATTTAATTTTCTATGAAGATTGTAAATATTAATTATATTATTTTTCATACAAAGTTATAAACCACTTTATATTTTACTCTTCGGTTTTAATTTCATCAGACACACCTTCTATTATTATTCTTGTCCAAACTTTGTTTAAATATAACAAATTACATATAACACACTGTACTCCTCGGTCAAACCAACTTTCGAGCAACTTTACCGGTGAAATACTGAGACACGACTGTTCAATAGATAATTATGCTCGCTCAGACACAAAGCCGTTCGAAATTCAAGAGGGCACTAAAAGCACTTCGTGCCAGCTTTAACGGGCAAAGATAAATGAACTGCGGGAGGCTAGCTACTAAACAGTGAGTTCACAAATAAGCTGAATAAAAGTTTTCTTATCTGTAACGACCCAATGCAGTAAGTGATGTTACCGCAATTCTTTAACATGCGGGAAGTTAGAAACCTGTTTAGTCGGTTTCGACATAGTTGCTAAATCTTCTTACATTATTCCGTTAAACGTTAGGGTGTTCCGCAAACCTGTTCGAGTATCATCAAACGAACAACAGAACTCTGGATTAATCATCAATCAAAATTGACGAATGTGGTGTTGCATGAAGTAGGGTACCGGGATGTAATGTCAGCCTAGCTGCTTCATTTTGGTATCATTTGTTCTGAACCGGTTGAGAATTTATTCATCAATTTACAGTTTCGCACTAGAGCGAGATTTTTGATTTCCTCAACACCATGAGATAGCACAACTTCACTGGTTAAACTGAAGAGATTATCGTCAAGATCTTCAAATGATTTAAATTTGGCTAAATTGAATCGTTAAACGTTATATTTTAACTGTTCACATAAAACCATAAACAATGATTGCTCAAGAAACATGTAGACCCAAGTTTAGGGACATATTCATTTCTAAACTATAGCCTAATATTCTTTTCTAAACTATAGCCTAATAATAACTGCCATCATCACATAGTAAAATTTTGTTATTGGTTAAATTTTCAATGGAAATGAATGAGTGTTTGATTGTCTATTTTTCAAAAAGCTTATGTAAACCAAAACTTAAACAACCAGATCCGTATAGTAGGAATTCTATTGTTTTGAATATGGAATGGCCGATAGATCATATGTTAAAATAATGATGTTTTCAAGTTGTTTTATATTTATTTGTTCTATGAAATTTTATGTTGAGTAAAGCAAATATAGCTTAAAATGAAACGCCTGAAGAAAAAATAAAAATAAACTTTACTTTTAACTAAAATATTAAATAACGAGACGATATTTCATCTACGAATAGACCCAATATAATGCTTATAGACGGGGCCTTCTTTAACTCAGTCGGCAAAGGCCCAGCTGCAAAGCAACACCATGCTGAAGGTGACTGGGTTCGATTCCCGGTCTGGTCTAGGAATTTTTTGTTGAGGAAATTTCTAGACTCCCTGGTCATAGGGTATGATTGTACTTGACACACAAACATACTAATGCAAAAATGGTACCTGGCAACGAAAGCTCCCCCAGCTGGCGTCGCCCAAGTAACACCAGAAACATCTTCTTTGACAAGAATATAAGAAGTTTGTTGTAAAAAAGTCGTGAGGATGAAATACCAAACATGTCTGGTCTTGAAAAAGTTTTCAGGATGTTTTTCGACACATATTCGGTTCAAACGTGGTACCAGAACAGCGAACACATTTTTGTTCTATTTTTGTTCGATCAACTTAAATCTTACTTCTTGAAAACATCGATGACTGTTTGTCATCTTACCACTACGAACTATCTTTACTCACTTTTGAGTATCCATACTTTTGACCGATTTGAGTCAAACGTACTTCATTTTGGATTGTTTGGAAATAGCGTGTATGCTAGATGTTTGTAAAAATGTTGATAGGTTGCATTCAAGATGAATTTTAAACATGTTTTTAACATCCTCATGCAATAGTGAAATCATTCAGAATAGATTGTGAATCCAATACAGTGACGGCTGAAAATATGTTTATTTGAAATACTGGAATAAATTAAAACACTACCTAAATGTAAGATTGTGTTTCCACTCACTGATTCAAATAGCAGCCAAATTGGGCATAGGGGTTTATTCAAATGTAGCATAAAGCAACAGTTTGGGAGAATGTTTAGTATTTTTTTATAAATTGTTACGTTTAATTTGTGGGGGAGTCTTTTGAGATGTAGCTACGCACAACATAATAGAAAAATTGTATTTGTATTTTCATTCATACTGACATTTCTCGGTTCAATTTCACAACAAAAAACGCAGAAAATAAAAAACGAACATTTGAAAATCAAATGTGTTACTAATGTTTTTACCCATACTGTAGACTTGTACTGTACGACTGTAGACTTGGTAAATCGCCATGTTGGTTTTTGTGAATTCCATAATGAAATCTCACTAAAATTCAATAATTTATTCGGGGTACCTTCTACGTTTTTTAATCCAATCGATGGCGCATGAAATTGGGGAAGGTAAAACGGAAAGTTGCACTGCCAACCTTGAGCCGCATATACAATTATGATACAACTCCAATGCTCAAAGCACTTTTAATTTCCTATTTGAAATAGTTATAAACAATTATCTTTAACGCGTAAAATACCATTAGCTACGATATCGTTTCGCCATTGAAAAATCTTGTTTATATTTTTTTACTTTGTTCATACCGTGCTTGCTTTGACAAAACATATCATTATGTTATAAGAATTATGCTGTTCGAAGCATCCATAGAACATAATATTTGTCTTATGGATGTTCTACAAAACATCTGGTATGACCTAAAAGATGTTCAAAAACGCCACATTTATTGCGCTTTTTCGGTTATATGCGTGTATGAAATTAAGTTATTGACGTTAGAAAAAAAACATGAGCTTGGTCTAAAACGTGTATTATTAACATGAATATGACAAGTGGTGTTACTTGGGCGGTGGTGTAGTGGTAAGCGTGACTGCTAGTGGGCACCCCAGTGGGTCTGGGTTCAATCCCAGTCGACGTCGGTGGTTTTTCTGAGACGAAAAAATCTGGTCACGTCTTCCTTCGGAAGCAAAGTAAAGCCGTTGGTCCCGGCTCATATTCATGAGTCAATAGGTAGGGTCCAGGTGGCGGAGTCGTCCTCCTGGCGTCAGTGATTATCACCATGTGAGGAAATAGGCCGACGGAAAAAAAACGAAAGCTCCCAATTGATAATTTTGGAAGTGCATGTAGAACACTAAGTTGGGCGGCAAGCAATAAGCTAATTGTGAAAGCAGTAAGCTTGAAACGCTAAGAAAGAAAGTAGTGCTTATAGACTGAAATTACAACCAAATCCATCGAAGGTTTTCGATTTTTTAAAGTTATTTGAGTTTTCATAGTTCAGAGCAGCACGCGATTTATCGTGCTCATTTAAGCAAACGTATAGCTAGTGGATTATCCCATATCAGTTACTCTATAAGTTACAATTAAAAAAGTAATCGACCACTGCTTATTTATTAGACTAGTCACAAGGACGCAAACCCTATTCAATCAGATCCAAATCCTTCAATGTAAAACGTATTACAATTCAATATCTTACATTACCAACCTACAGTTTCAGAAGCTCAATGGCGCCAACTTTAGAGTCTTTAGCTTCCTTTTTATTTCATATGAAGGCTCCGAACTTCCATCTGATGTTAAGAAATTGCTTGGACAGGCATTGTAGGCATCAATATCTTTCATTATGATTGTTATTTTGGTATTCTCCCATACGAGGAGTAACGATGATGATGTTGCTTAGGAAGGAAATATTTTCTCATCACCATGAGGCTCCTGTAGTGGACAGTAATTTTTTGGTAGAGCAAAGATGTGAAAAGAAAGTATTGATAGTTCCGTTAGAGCACGGCAGGTTGTGAAAATTGAATAGGAATAGTTTGAAATTGAGCGTAGGGCACTTTGTAAAGAAGACTTCAACGCTTGAGCTGTGGAGTGGGGCAGCAGATGTACCAACGCTAGAGGGTGCAGCCTGCTAGAAGCTCTGGCAAAGCTGGAAGTTACACTATCGAACGTAGGTTCCGCCAGCACTTTTCGCAAGGACGGTCGTGAATCCGTCATCGATGTTACCTTCTGTAGTCCGTGGCTGATGACAAATAGGAACTGGAGAGTGTGTGAGGAGTGTACACATAGCGACCATCTGGCGATCCGGTATAGCATCGGTCAGCGATATCCTGTCGCAATACGAATAGTTGCGAGCGGAAATGGAAGACGAAAGTCTTCAACAAGGAACTCTCGAACCGAAACGCGGATGAGCTGACGAATACGTTAGTAAGGGCATGCGATGCAACAATGCCGAGAAACAAGCGGCGCCCAGCTTACCGGTGGAATGAGCAACTCAGCATCAGTTGCGCTAGTCTCAGACCCAAAAGACGTGTCCAGAGAGCTCAAACCGCATTAGACAGAGAGGTGCATAGGGTGGTGTTTTAAGCGGCTAGAACCGAATTAAAACGAGAGATAAGACTGAGCAAGACGAACTGCTACAAGGAACTTTGCCGAGCCGCTGATGTGAATCCCTGGGACGACACGAGTCGTATTGTTATGGAGAAGATCAAAGGCCCAACAAGGGCTGCAGAGCAATATCCAGCAAAACTGAAGGTTATCGTAGATGGACTTTTCTCGACGCACGATCCATCGACGTGGCCACGTACACCGTACGGTGAAGAAGAAAGATGTAACGTTGAAGGCAGGCAAGTCTCGAACGAGGAGCCCATGGCAGTGGCGGGTTAAGGTGAAGAAGGCACCTGGACCGAATAGAATCCTAACGTGGCTCTGAAAGTGACGATTCAGGCATTTCCGGACATGTTCAGGGATGTGTTGCAGAAATGTCTAGAGGAAGGCCATTTTCCGGACAGGTGGAAAATACATAAGATAGTGTTTCTGCCGAAACCCTCCGGGGGATCCAGCATCGTATAGGCCAATATGCCTGTTGGATACGCTCGAGAAACTCCCGGGGAGGATCATCCTCAACAGGCTGACAAAATTTACCGAGAGCGAGCATGGGTTATAGAGGATGCAATTCGGTTTCCGGAAAGGGAAGTCTACCGTGGATGCTATTCGGACAGTGGTTGAGACAGCCGTAAAGGCGTCCAAACAGAAGCGGAGAGGCGATCGATATTGCGCTGTTGTAACGATTGACGTTAAGAACGCCTTCAATAGTGTCAGCTGGGAGGCTATTGCCGAGTCGCTATACAAAATTACCTGTGCAGAATTCTGAAAAGTTACTTTCAGAATCGGGGGCGACCCCGGCGTAGTGGTTAACATCCATTCCTCTCACGCCAAAGTCACGAGTTTGAATCTCACCCCCGGACAAGTTACGAAAATACCCAGAAGGTATTTGAGTGACTACGACGGAAAATTAACCAGCCCAGGGCTGAAAATCTCGATAATGAAGGAACGTAACCTCCCCTACTTTCAGAACCGGATGCTGATCTACGAGACTTTCGTGGGGCGGAAATCAGTGAACATCACGGCGGGAGTTCCACAAGGTTCTATCCTTGACCCAACACGTTGGAACGAGATGTACAACGGTGTGCTGACGCTGAAACTTCCCAAAGGCGTAGTGATCGTTGGCTTTGCAGATGACATCGTATTATCAGTGAAAGGCGAACCACTGGAAGAAGTGGAAATGCTGGCGACAGAAGCAATCAGCATAATTGAAAACTGGATGCAGGGGTCGAAGCGGCAAATAGCCCACCACAAAACGGAGGTGCTGATGGTCAGCAACTGCAAAGTGGTACAATGAGCAGAAATCGTCATCGGAGTGATTGCCATAGCCTCGAAGCGCGTGCTGAAGTATTTGGGTGTGATTGACGACCTGAATTTCAACAGCCACGTAGATTATGCCTGTGGAAAGCCGGCAGAGGCCATCAATGCGGTATCCAGAATCATGCCGCTACGGACCTAGTAGTAGTAAGCGGCGTCTACTGGCTAGTGTATCATAATCGATACTGAGATACGGAGGTCCAGCCTGGGTCGCAGCACTGGAAACCAAGCGAAACCGGGCGAACTTTAACAGTACGTTTAGGCTCATGGCCATGCGAGTCGTGAGTGCGTACAGAACTATTTCATAGGAGGCAGTATGCGTCATTGCCGGAATGATCCCGATTGGCATCACTCTCGTGGAGGACAGCGGAGAAATATCAGAGGAATTCGAAAGCTGGTGAGAGCGGAGTCGAGGACAAAATGGCACGAGAATGGGACACGGGGGTGAATGGACACACCTGCTAATATCGGATTTGTCGATCTGGATGAAAAAGAAAAAACCTCTCCGTGCAGGTAAACTTCTACCTTACGAAGTTTCTGTCTGGCCATGGTTGCTTCAGGCAATATTTGCGTAGATTCGGACACGTAGCGTCACCCTTATATCCGGAGTGCGCAGATGTCCAAGAGACACCGGAGCACGTGGTTTTTGACTAATCACGATTCTGACCATTCCGAAGCAAGATGCTTGCCATCAGTGGGGCAGATACCAGCCCAGTTAACGTCGTTTATAAAATGTGTCGTGACGAAAGTGCTAGGAATGCAATCGACGGAGCCATTACGCAAATCGTGTCGGCTCTACAGCGAAAATGGCGAGAGAACCTAGAAGCGAGTGGTTGAGTGAAGTAGCGGGTTGTCGTTCCCGGGTGATGTTATATGGTAGATTCGCAGTCGGGACTACTTGAGTCGATTGCGTCAGTATGTGGGAGCTAAATGGCTCACCGTCGTTCGCATTTTGGATCCACAGGCGGGTAATCCTCCGTCGGAGAAGGGTAGATCCGCCGTCGGGGACTACTCAATCCGATGACCTTGAGGGTGGGAGCTGAATGACTCAATCAAGTAAGGTTAGAGCAAAATGGCTGTGGCAAGGAGTAGGAGCTAAATGGCTCTATTGTAGCTAAATTGTCAAGACCCTCCACGAAGTAATACCTTAGGGCAGTCCCGTAGGGGGGTTCCGATTGTGCAACAAGGAAACGGGTTTTAGTCGACCCTGACCACACTCTGACACAGTGCACGATGACCAAGTGCACGATGACCAAGTGCAGGCCTCTGTGTTAGGATTTCCCGAACCTTGTTAAAAAAAACCCGAATTAATCCACCGATGGTGAGACGGAACCCTTCTTACACTTCACCAGAATTACGAACTCAAATGTGGCCAATATGGAACTGGATACATATTTTCATCAGAAATCCAGGAAAATCCAGGAATTTTCGATATGTCATACATTCAGTTTATAAAATGAACTATTTGTCAATCTTGAACGTATTGTTCATCGATGTGATTAAAATATTGCCATTAAAAGTATTTAACGACCTGTTTATGTTAATTATATAAAAGGGGAAATGAACTAAATACTAGAAATTCCATATTATCAGTGCATAGAATGAACTATTAGACAATCCTAAGCGTCAATTTTGATTATCGATATGGATTCAAGATGCTTAATAAGTACATGTTCGTTGAAAATTGTGTAGTTATAGTAAATGAAGACTTTGTACAATTTTCGGATATACTAGTTGCAATTCAAAACCGGACCACTCGAGCCAATCGATCCTGCTCTAATTCTATAGAGTCACAAAGTGCGGCTTGTCCGCTGTTTGTGCTATATAACGCATCAGATGCAAGCGATTGGGTTGAGTAGCCTTGTTCGGTTTTGAACTGCAACGAGTATATTTTCATCTCACAATTATGTGCTCTCAGGTATTGTTTTGGTTTTATCTTCATAAGAATTATACAATCATTATGAAATGTTGAGCAGTTATTTGAAAATTTTATAACTTCAATTTGGCGCCAACAAAACTAAAATCAGTACACAAATAGCTCAGTATGTAATCGGAGACTAAACTGTTTGATGACTATTATATCTTCGTAACGAAATGTCCGAATAAAAAAAATCAATAGCGTTCAAAGGGAATGTTGTAGCTTTCATTTGCCGTCAACAGAACTGAAATCGGTTCACAAATGGCTGAGAAACCGATGTGACATTATTTATAACGCACATACACACACACACACACACACACACACACACACACACACACACACACACACACACACACACACACACACACACACACACACACACACACACACACACAAATGTTCTCAGTTCGTCGAGCTGAGTCGAATGGTACATAACACTCGGCCCTCTGGGCCTCGGATAAAAAGTACAAGCGATCTGGTACCGCTTCCAAAGTGTCTTAGCCCAAACACCCGGAGTGCCAACCGGCACATCAGGATAGATGCCAGTAACATCCTGATTATGGCATACTGGTCAACGCAAAGGACAACGGACAAGTTACGGAATATGAATCGGATGGCGACGATGGGCTGGTATTCGTGCTATTCTGCTCCCTGAGTAAAGAAGGGTGATACTAACTTGAAACGGCGAGTGGGCTAATGGTGCGTTTGCCTCCGTCCCGGTAAAACCTTGGCAGGCCTCCGGATACGTTCATCATCTGTACATCAATCCTCGATGGGTACTAGGCTCGGATGTAACATTTCCGACTTACGCTGATCTGGCTCTGGATACGAACCCCATGAAGGTACGTGTTCAGCCCTCGCTTGGCCTCGCTGTTTACATAGACAACCACGAAGGCGACTATGTACAACGGATGGTGATAGCGGTGCAGAGTGGGGACCCTGAAGAATGGAAGAACATACAACAAACAATGATGCAGCAGCGGAAAATCCGTTTGCCAGAACTGGGTTGGTGAGGACACCCCCATTGCAAACCCAGCAGGTGCAAGAGCCACAAGGGCAAGAGAAGGAGCACCAACCGATGCAGCAGCAATACAGTGCTTGGTCGAGGGTACCAAAACTACCTCGGGTAGAGGCAGCCAAAAAGATGGTAGATGAGCTGCACGAATACGTCGACAAAAGAAACAACGTTCACAAGGACATTAAAGCGTTGGTGATTAAGATCCAAGGGGTTCTTGGATCAGCGGTTAAAGAGTGGAAGAACATGGCACAGAGAGCCGAAAGAGCTGAGAAGGAGCTCTCAGCAGCTAAGACTGCCAGTGAGGCAAGCCGAACATCGGAAGCGAGAAGGCACGACAGCAATACAACAGCGGAGGAAAACAGCGTGGTGGGAAGTATCCCACAGAGGATGCAATCTACACCCTTCTTCACGCCGAAGAGGCCAAGGGCATCACCAGGAGATGTAAGACCCGGCGGCTCTAATAAACATAAGGACGCCCCCGTCACTGGTGAACGTCGTCCAGTAGAAGCAGGCGGCCAAACTCCATGGCAGGTTGTCGGCGAAAGAAAAAAGAAATCGGGCGGTAAAACGGAAGTTTATCAAGAGGAGGAAAAAAGGTGAAGCTCTCATCGTCAAAGCAAGTGACGACATGTACGGGGAAGTTCTGCGCACCATGTGGACTAATCCGGATCTTAGGGAGCTAGCAGTTCCTCCTACAAAGAGCTTACCGATGGGCTATGGGCGACAAGGTCCAAGTCAGGGCCTTGTGTCCGGAAGCAACTCTACTATGCAAGGACTTGGACGAGGTCACATCGGAAGAAGAAGTTGGGCTAGCCATGAAGGAGCAGTGCGAGCTAGGAGAAGCCCAGATGACGATCCGCATAAGAAACGGGCCTTCTGGCACGAAGGTGGCATCGATTAAACTACCGATCGATGCAGCCAACAAGGGACTAAGAGTTGGCAAGATCAAAGTAGTATTTGTTTTTGTTGGTTTTTATCGGTGACGTAGAAAATTAAAACAGCTTTATATTTGCGTAACGCGTTTCGGCCTACTTTTCTTCAGCCATCATCAGACGCCTAGAACAATTCTTTATTATTTTAAGTCTACTTTACAGAATATTTGTCACTTACAGAATGCTGGTTGCTACCTCACTACTTGTTACGTCAAACTATACTAGTATTTTTCCCCCATCTAACCCCCTTTTTAAACAAGTTATGGTGCGCTCCCCACCCGTCATCGTGTTTTGTCTTCGTGTTTCGTCATTGGTGTCGTTCATTCCATCGCTCTCTCGTGTGCGTGGTTCACTACGTAGTCGAGCCAATAGTCCATTGTACGTAGAGTTGAAGTTGCCACATTCACGTTGTAGATTCACTGTCTGTTTTTCTCCCTGCTTCTTAATGTGGAATACCTCCACGATCATCCTTACTCCCGGGTTCTCGATCCGTTCCAGTACAGTAGTTTTTTTGTAGTTGAATATGTGTCCTTCCTCCATCGTGTGAACGGCTAAGCCTGATCTTGGATTCCTTTTTTTGGCATCGTTTTTGTGTTCCGCAATCCTCACTTCCAGCATGCGTTTCGTCTGTCCTATGTATACTTTGCCATCGTCGGTACCACACGGTATCGAGTATACCACGTTCTTCTGTTTTCCTGGTGGAATTGGGTCTTTCATTTTGCTGAATATTTTGTGTTTTATTTTGTTTTGTGGTCGAGAAGCTAGGATTATATTATTGTTATGCAATATTTTCCGTAGCTTTTCACTCAGGCATGGTACGTACGGCGTTGAAACATATTTCATAGATTGATCGGGTACACGTTCTGGCTCCAGTGTATTGTAGAGTTTATGCACGCGATGTTTTTTAACTCTGTTTACGAACCATCGTGGGTAGTTGTTTGTTGTTAAGATGTCCGTTGCTTGTTTTAGTGCCTCTTCACGTTTGCTTCCCTCTGTTAGCTTAATTGCACGATCGATTAAGGCAATTACCGTATTTTGTTTATGTTGACATGGGCTCTTTGAGGCGAAATCTAATCTTAAATCCTGTTATTAAGATCAAAGTAGGCTGGTCTGTGTGCCCACTGAGTATTTCTCAGCAACCGGAGGTGTGCTTCAAATGTCTAGAGTACGGCCACCTGGCACGAAACTGCAAAGGGCCCGACAGAAGCAAACTATGCAGAAGGTGTGGTGAGGAAGGCCACAAGGCTCTAAAGTGCAGGAAGTCCCCGAATTGCCTGATCTGCGCTAACACGGAGAACAGAAATCACCCAACAGGTGGCCGAAGATGTCCGGCCTTCAAACAAGCGAGTGCTCTCAAGTCCCAGTGGAGGTAATTCAAATCAACCTCAACCACTGTGATACAGCACAACTCTTGCTGCACAAACCCGCAACAAAAAAAAAGTGCGTTGTTGCTATAATTTCGGAGCCATACTGAATTCCCCCAGGAGATGGTAACTGGACAGCCGACAGGGCCAAGACTGTAGCAGAGCTGCATTCAACAAAGCAATCAGGCTCAGCAAGAAATCCTGTCTTGACGATCTCTGCCGCAAGGCTAACGAGAACCCATGGGGTAGCGCATACAAAGTAGCCATGCCTAAGATAAAAGGTCCTGCCGTACCACCTGACAGGTGCCCAGAGAAGATGAAAATTATCATCGAAACACTGTTCCCGATGCATGAGCCGGCGGTTTGGCCACCCATACCGTACGCCAACCAGGATGTCCATGACGAAGAAATCAGGGTAACGAACGAAGAGCTGATCGCGGTAGCGAAAGACTTGCCAACCGAAAAAGCTCCAGGACCAGACGGAATTCCAAATATAGCTCTAAAAACAGCGATCCGTGAAAATCCTGATATGTTCAGGACCACAATACAACATAGTATTCAGGAGGGCAGTTTTCCCGACATCTGGAAACGGCAGAAGCTAGTGCTGCTACCGAAGCCAGGTAAACCTCCCGGCGACCCATCAGCGTATAGGCCGATATGCCTATTGGATACCGTTGGCAAATTGTTGGAGAGAGTGGTCCTAAACAGGCTCACGAAGTACACGGAGAGTGAGAGCGGTCTATCAGAGATGCAGTTCGGATTCCGGAAAGGCAAGTCCACTGTAGATGCCATCAGAACGGTTGTGGATGCTATGGAGACGGCACAGAAGCAACAGAGAAGAGGAAACCGTTACTGCGCGGTGGTCACCCTGGATGTAAAAAATGCCTTCAACAGTGCCAGCTGGGCAGCAATCGCCGATTCGTTACACAGATTGAGGGTTCCTGAGTATCTGTGCCAGATTCTGAAAAGTTATTTCCAGAATCGCAGACTGATTTACGAAACAGACGCCGGAGAGAGGAGTGTGGTTATTACGGCGGGCGTTCCACAGGGATCTATTTTGGGCCCGACCCTCTGGAATGCCATGTACGACGAGGTATTAAAGCTGAACCTTCCCAGAGGAGTTAAGATCATCGGCTTTGCGGACGACGTGGCGCTTCTAGTGATCGGTGAGTCACGAGAAGAAGTCGAAGTACTGGCCACGGAGGCGATAGATGCGGTGGAAGACTGGATGCGTGGAAAAAAGCTATCGCTAGCTCACCACAAGACTGAGCTGGTGATTATCAGCAACCGGAAGACAGTGCAGCATGCAAGAATCATGGTCGGCGAGTCCATCATTGACTCAAAGCGGGAAGTCAGGCACTTGGGAGTCATGTTGGACGACCGACTGAACTTTAATAGTCATGTTGACTACGTCTGCAAGAAGGCCACGGCAGTGATCTCAGCACTATCCCGGATCATGCCCAACAACTCTGCGATCAGCAGCAGCAAGAGGAGGTTATTAGCAAGCGTATCATCGTCAATCATCAGGTACGCATGCCCAGTGTGGTTGGCGGCATTGAAGACTGGAAGAAATCGCGCCCAAGTGAACCATACGTCCAGGCTGATGGCGATGCGTGTGTCGAGTGCGTATCGAACCATATCGTCGGACGCCTCGCATGTGATAGCCGGAATGCTCCCCATTTGCCTTCTACTGGAAGAAGATAGCGAGTGCTACAGGGACCGAAATACAAGAGGAGTTCGGAATAGAGTGCGAGCTAACACACTATCCAAGTGGCAGCAGCAGTGGAACAACGCTGCGAATGGCAGGTGGACCCATCGTCTAATTCCCAACCTGTCGATGTGGATCAACAGAGCACACGGGGAGGTTAACTTTGACATGACGCAATTTCTGTCTGGTCATGGGTGCTTTAAGCAGTACTTGCACAGATTCGGCCATGCAAGGTCGCCGGTATGTCCTGAGTGTCATGACACAGAAGAAACGCCGAAACACGTCATTTTCAGTTGCCCAAGGTTTGCGCAACCACGAGGAGAAATGGCAGCCATTGTTGGCGCTGACGTCAACGTAGACAATATCGTCGGACGTATGTGCAACGACGAAGACAAGTGGAACGCGGTGAACACGACTGTGGTACAGATCATGTCAGCACTACAGCAGAGTTGGCGGGAGGAACCACGACAAGCGATGTAAGTGGCGAGAAGGAAGCACGATCGGTTTCGGGGGAAATTCTTTCGCCGGGGAACTCTCTGACGGAGTAGGCTAGACCCACCGCCGGGGGCTAGTTGAGTAGAACGCGTCGTAGCACCGGCCTGGGTCGTCGGAGCGCCAGTGAACCGGACGCTAGGCTCCACCGGAATCACTGGAGTGACTTCGGAACCCTACCGGTAGGTCCGAAAAGTGAGAATAAGATGTCTGCTTCCGGGCGGGATTGCGCACCGGATGGCTCGGGTGCAAAGCGTATCTTAGTTGTATGTGTAAAATCGTAAGAAATCTACTAACAGGAGCCAAAGGGCTCAGCACGATGCATGTTGGTCACTGATTGGCGAAAAAGTAAAAAATAACACCAGGAGTCAAAGGGCTCGGCATGATGGGAGCTAAGGGGCTCGGGAAAATAATAAGTAATAAATTGGATGCGGCGCACATTGCGCATAACACCTCCCCTCCGAAGTAATACTGCATGGTAGTTCCGGAGGGGAAACCCAGGTGATCGGTGAACTAGGAGAGTGATTTTTAGTGGGTAGGCACACATGTGAATCCCATACAGCGCCAAATCAGACACTGGCATGTGCATGAACATGAACACAACAGGCCAGTCTTTAGAAGATTTTTTGAACTCCTAGAATTAAAAAAAAAAACACACACACACACACACATACATATATACACACAGACATGTGCTCAGTTCGTCGAGCTGAATGGAATGGTATATGACACTCGGCCCTCTGGGCCTCGGATAAAAAGTCGAGTTTTCAAGCGATTTTAATACCCTTCTTTTAGTGTAAGAAGGGTAAAATGGGAAGTTGTAGAAATATACTATGTTTCAAATATTCAATACATAAAATGAAGTATTAGACAATCCTTACCGTCAGTTCTGACTATCTCATGCGTCTCATGCGTATCGAGAGATAAACTTCTACCTTACGAAGTTTCTGTCTGGCCATGGATGCTTCAGGCAATATTTGCGCAGATTCGGACACGTAGCGTCACCCTTATATCCGGAGCGCGCAGATGTCCAAGAGACACCGGAGCATGTGGTCTTTGACTGCTCACGATTCTGACCATTCCGAAGCAAGATGCTTGCCATCAGTGGGGCAGATACCAGCCCAGTTAACGTCGTTTATAAAATGTGTCGTGACGAAAGTGCTAGGAATGCAATCGACGGAGCCATTATGCAAATCATGTCGGCTCTACAGCGAAAATGGCGAGAGAACCTAGAAGCGAGTGGTTGAGTGAAGTAGCGGGTTGTCGTTCCCGGGTGATGTTATATGGTAGATTCGCAGTCGGGACTACTTGAGTCGATTGCGTCAGTATGTGGGAGCTAAATGGCTCACCGTCGTTCGCTTTTTGGATCCACAGGCGGGTAATCCTCCGTCGGAGAAGGGTAGATCCACCGTCGGGGACTACTCAATCCGATGACCTTGAGGGTGGGAGCTGAATGACTCAATCAAGTAAGGTTAGAGCAAAATGGCTGTGGCAAGGAGTAGGAGCTAAATGGCTCTATTGTAGCCAAATGGTCAAGACCCTCCACAAAGTAATACCTTAGGGCAGTCCCGTAGGGGGGTTCCGATTGTGCAACAAGGAAACGGGTTTTAGTCGACCCTGACCACACTCTGACACAGTGCACGATGACCAAGTGCAGGCCTCTGTGTTAGGTCAGTCCATAAGGATTTCCCGAACCTTGTTAAAAAAAAACCCGAATCAATCCCCCGATGGTGAGACTGAACCCTTCTAACACTTCACCAGAATTACGAACTCAAATGTGGCCAATATGCTACTGGATAAATATTTTCATCAGAAATTCCCGGAAAATCCAGGAATTTTCGATATGTCATACATTCAGTTTATAAAATGAACTATTTGTCAATCTTGAACGTATTGTGCATCGATGTGATTAAAATATTGCCATTAATTACGTGCGCATTACTGGAACAAATTCGGTATCATTCGATATTACTTCTGGCGTTCCTCAAGGCAGTCATTTGGGCCCACTTCTATTTGTGCTGTTTGTAAACGATCTTTGTGGTTCGATTAAATCCCCGAAGGTTATGTTCGCTGACGACCTGAAGTTCTACCGTGTTATTTCCTCGCCAGTTGATTGTTGTGCCGTCCAAGCTGACATCAATACGTTGATGAACTGGTGCGTGCTAAACGGAATGGAAGTTAACGTTCGAAAGTGTAATGTCATCACTTTTCATCGGACAAGGAATGCTACTATTTTCAACTATACAATGGCATCGACCAGCATTTCCAGAGTCAACACCGTCAAAGACCTTGGCGTGCTACTGGACAGTAAGCTAAATTTTTCTCAACACATCGCAGCAACGACGGCCAAGGCTTTCGCCATGCTTGGTTTTATCAAACGTAACACACAGCAGTTCGAAGATGTATACTGTTTGAAGACACTCTATTGTGCGGTAGTACGCAGCGTTCTGGAATATGGTGTGCTTATATGGGCACCATTCCATGCCACTCAAATAAATAGAATTGAGCGAATTCAACGCAACTTCCTTCGATTCGTGCTTCGTCGGCTGCCGTGGAATGACCATATTCGGCTGCCACCCTACGAACATCGCTGTGCTTTGATAGACCTGCCGACTCTGTCTAGCAGGAGAATACTTTTGCAACGCCTGTTTATTTTTGACATCATTAACAACAACGTAGACTGCTCGATACTGTTGGGCAACATTAATATCAACGTCCCAGCCAGAAGAACCCGACGGGCTGATTTTATCCGTATTCCTGTTCACCGTACTCACTTTGGACAGAACAATCCGTTTGATGTCTGTTGCCGTCTTTTTAACGAAGTATATGACCAATTTAATTTTAGTATGTCTAAGTCATCATATAGGAGTAGAATTAGTTTATAGCATCTGTCTGTACGATATTGTCGAAGACTAGTAAATAAATAAATAAATACTATTTAACGACCTGTTTATGTTAATTATATTAAAGGGGAAATGAACTAAATACTAGAAATTCCATATAATCAGTCCATAGAATGAACTATTAGACAATCCTAAGCGTCAATTTTGATTATCGATATGGATTCAAGATGCTCAATAAGTACATGTTCGTTGAAAATTGTGTAGTTATAGTAAATGAAGACTTTGTATAATTTTCGAATATACTCGTTGCAATTCAAAACCGGACCACTCGAGCCAATCGATCCTGCTCTAATTCTATAGAGTCACAAAGTGCGGCTTGTCCGCTGTATGTGCTATATAACGCATTAGGTGCAAGCGGCATCGATTGGGTTGAGTGGCCTTGTTCGGTTTTGAACTGCAACGAGTATATTTTCATCTCACAATTATGTGCTCTCAGGTATTGTTTTGGTCATATCTTCAAAAGAATTATCCAATCATTATGAAATTTTGACCAGTTATTTGAAAATTTTATAACTTCAATTTGGCGCCAACAAAACTAAAATCAGTACACAAATAGCTCAGTATGTAATCGGAGACTAAACTGTTTGATTACTATTATAATAGGCCGTCAAGTACTGTTTCGTTCATATCTTCGTAACGAAATGTCCGACTAAAAAAAAATGAATAGCGTTCTATGGGAATGTTGTAGCTTTTATTTGCCGTCAACAGAACTGAAATCGGTTCACAAATGGCTGAGAAACCGATGTGACATTATTTATAACGCACATACACACACACACACACACACACACACACACACACACACACACACACACACACACACACACACACACACACACACACACACACACACACACACACACACAAACATGTGCTCAGTTCGTCGAGCTGAGTCGAATGGTATATGACACTCGGCCCTCTGGGCCTCGGATAAAAAGTCGAGTTTTCAAGCGATCTTAATACCCTTCTTTTGGTGTAAGAAGGGTAAAAAGGGAAGTTGTAGAAATATACTATGTTTCAAATATTCAATATACAAAATGAAGTATTAGACAATCCTTACCGTCAGTTCTGACTATCTCATGCGTCATAAAACGTAACAGATGCGAAACTATAGAATGCAAGATAGATCGATTAGTGCGAGTTGTGTTTTCCGGTTTTGAACTGCAACGAATTATGTGCAATTATGTGCTCTCAGGTATTGTTTTGGTCAAATCTCCATGAAGGATTATCCAATCATAATGAAATTTTGACCAGTTATTTGAAGATTTTATAACTTCAATTTGGCGCCAACAAAACTAAAATCGGTACACAAATAGCTCAGTATGTAATCGGAGACTAAACTGTTTGATTACTATTATAATAGGCCGTCAAGTACTGTTTCGTTCATATCTTCGTAACGAAATGTCCGAATAAAAAAAAATCAATAGCGTTCTATGGGAATGTTGTAGCTTTTATTTGCCGTCAACAGAACTGAAATCGGTTCACAAATGGCTGAGAAACCGATGTGACATTATTTATAACGCACACACACACACACACACACACACACACACACACACACACACACACACACACACACACACACACACACACACACACACACACACACACACACACACACACACACACACACACACACACACACACACACACACACACACATACACACAGACATGTGCTCAGTTCGTTGAGCTGAGTCGAATGGTATATGACACTCGGCCCTCTGGGCCTCGGATAAAAAGTCGAGTTTTCAAGCGATCTTAATACCCTTCTTTTGGTGTAAGAAGGGTAAAGGGAAGGTTAGAAAAATAATATGTTTCAAATATTTAAAATATAAAAAAAAGTATTAGACAATCCTTACTGTCAGTTCTGACTATCTCATGCGTCATAAAACGTAACAGATGCGAAAATATAGAATGCAAGAAGGATCGATTAGTGCGAGTTGTGTTTCCGGTTCTGAACTGCAACGAATTATGTGCAATTATGTGCTCTCAGGTATTGTTTTGGTCATATCTCCATGAAGGATTATCCAATCATAATGAAATTTTGACCAGTTATTTGAAAATTTTATACATAGGCGTAGCCAGAGGGGGGCAGGGTGGGGCCGTTGCTCCCCCCTTTCTTTTGATATTATTTTTAGATTTTTAATGTTTGTTTCAATTTTTGATCATTTATTTTTAATGTTTGTGAGATTGTCCCTTTACCTCAATGAAAAAGCGCGAAGTTGCCTTGATTTTGTAATAAGTGGTAGCAAAAAAAGCACAAAAAGTGGACATCCATGAGATATTTTTTAAATAGTAAAACCCAACCTAGACAACCTAGCGTATCCTAAAAAATATCTCTAGCGTGTAGTGTTAACTATGATTCAAGCATTGATTGGTTTTTTTTTCTCGCTAGCTGAAAGTGGAGAAATGCTATTCCCAGTTAAATTTTCAGTTCTTGGCAATCAAAAAACTTAATATTTTAACCAATCTTATAGCTTTCGGAAGCCAAATAACACTTGATTGAGAAACATAATTCATAATTCATAGTTAGAAAGTGTTTGAAAGGAAAAATGTATATTTGAACTATTCATGATATGGGCCAACCCGATCAATATTACCCCGCTGAATAATAATATCCCGTTTAACGGCACTGTAGTTTCGTATTATTGAGAATATGTGTTAATCATATCTTACAGTTTGATTCAGTATTTTGAAATATTGTTTTTATATCCAAGAGATATTAATGGAGCACATGCTACGATATAATCCAGGTGAGACGAGACGAATCGTATCCGATTTTCAGACCAGTAATTTGATAAGCGTGTGAGAAAGCAAGACAGCATGCTGATCAGTGTGAGGAGTTGCAGTGGTATTATCCCATTCAAAGATTTCATCCTTTTCTATGAGCATGAGCAAGATAATGAGCATGATTGACCGCCCAAGGTTGCTACTCCGTTGCTGCCAGATCAGCTGTTATTACACAGAGGATCAACAGATGATGGTTGAGACTAGCATACATCCTCAATGTATAAAAGTTGGCGATCCCAAACTAAGGCAATACTGGCGCCTGCTTCACCCGAATGCAGGTCAAATAAGGAAAGGGTAGGAATGTGTCGACGTGATACTCGTTTTATTGGAAGCCGAGACCGCCTCTGCACTTTTATGAGAAATCACTGGGATGTTGGATAACAAGATTGGGTGGCAGCAGGTTTTAAATATTACTTCTGATTTCTGACTTGAACCTATTTAAACCAACAGTGAGGATGCTATTGGGGCCACTCACAAAGTGTGATGGTGGTTTTTCATTAGAAAAACAAAAAGATTCTCTATAATGCTGGAAATCCGATTTGAACCGATTTAAGCCAACAGTAAGGATGGTATTGGAGCCACTCACAAAAAGGTATAGTGGTTTACTTTCTCAAAGTGACACGGCGAGTATCGCAAACCAGCATTATGGATGACAATTAATTGTGATCCTTACCAACCGGTCCACCAGCCCGGCGAACCACCACATCTCACCAGGAAGCATTTTTGTATTTTTTTCTCTATGCTCACTCGATCACTCGCATCGCTTAATTATAGATATGCCATGCTCAATAGCAATTAAGCATCGACACAACCTTTCACAGCCGATGTTCGAAACATACTCGTAAACATTCAATTTTTATAACTGTATCAATCAAGTAGAAGCTTCTGAAGAACAATCTATGCTAATCCATTTAAAATTGCGATTGATGGATTTGGTAAAAATAAGAGTGCGTAGATGCATTTCGTGCCTTCTGGCAACTTTATGCTTCTATTGATGTCTAGGCTCATCGGTTCAGCACCAACCGGGGGAGACTGGTTCCTATACCCAATGATTTCATTATCTCCAATCTGCTCAACCAATCCCAATATATTGTGATATAGTGGACGGATTATTGTAATTTGAGATAACTCAAAGTAGACGACGTCTTCCAAATTTGGCAGATCGACAGGCCACCAGTGGAGACCCACCTGGTACCTTATAGCAAGATGCTTAGAGGCGGACCGGAAGATTCGAGAGACCCCCCCCCCCCTTTCAAAGATTTTATCCGTTTCTATGGGAAAAAACGCGCTGAATTTATGTGCGATGGTTCGGCACGTGTTCATAAATAGTAGAATGTTTGTAACAAAACGGATCACCGGATAGGATACATACATAAGCACTCGGTTAGCACTCGATTTTGTTTGACAAAGGCATAAAACAATACTAAGTTGAATAGGTTCATTGGCAGGAAATTTATCAATCAAATACATACCACACCAAGTCGAGAACACTCACATGAACCAAGAAGAAAGCTACTATTAATGTCGATGTTCATTACTTCTTATTCTAAATTGATTTCGAAAAAGTGCACTGCTGGTGAATTGAGTGCACATTGTGTGAATTGCGCAATGATTTTTGTAAATTATTAGCAGTTCTTTGATTTATTGTTGTCTAGTAATACCATAAAAGTAATAAAACGAAACAAACGAACAAAACTAAATAAATGCCGCTGCAATAACCACGAAGAGAAAACTATGCAAAATGGTGGTTTTTCTCGAATTTGAACAACAATTTTAATATAATTCAATAATACACCGATTTTGTTTTATACTACTCAGATACACTCCACTTGATACGACGACGCTATACCATGATTGCTACATACACCACGTCTCGACAGATCATGTTTCACTTGGATCATATCAGATAAATCGGTTCAAATTTCAAAACGCAGATGCACCAGTGTATCTGAACTAATTTAATTCCTTTTGGTCATTGATGAATAAAACTTCCTAGATTATTTCTTATTACTCGTGTATTAAGAATGCAAGTAGCAAAAATTTATCACAAACAGCTTGCTTACAATTGCAACTTACGACGGTTTGTAAAATTATGCTTGATTTTCCTGTTTGGATAAAATAGAGAAAATAATTAAACTGAAGGTAAGTTAATAAGACACAAACCTTAAGCTATAAACCACCAAAACCCAAAATGTATGTTTGTAAAAAGCTAACCACTTATTATTTGAACAATCATTTAAAAAAAATCTATTGAGACGGTGTGAGCACGGTGAGTAAAAAACGGTGTTTTTGCGGTGCTGCCTTGTCAATATATGCACTGAAAATTTATTTTCGTGAATTAGCTTTCCCTCGTTTCGTAAACGTGGATTTTGTACAAAGAACAGATGTCTCATATATTTTATGATATATTTTTAATGCTTGTCATCTGGTGAAATGCTATCATTACACCTTTTTGCACAATGCACGAAATGAATTTCGTGAAGACCAACCAATTGCTGCTTCTCTTCAATCATACTTATACAAGTTGGTTTTGCTGCTTGGGTGGGCTGGAATCATTGATTTATCCCAAAATAAAAATTAAAGCGCTATCGAGAGTTATAAGTTCATAATCATTAATCAAGTAACTTGGTACGAGTCACCATGGCGTAGTGAGATTAACCACGGATTCAATAACAAGTCTTCCCAAATATTCAGGTACGAACCTCATGTCAGATATATTTTAAAAAAAATCGGAAGAACTACCCGTGGTTTGCGCTTTTTTACTTACTGAGTCGATATAAAAGTTCGGTCAGTCAATCATGCAACCACCTGAGAGACGTTTATTTTTTATTGATAACAAAATATTCGTAGCATTTTGTCTTGTTTTCGTAAAATGAACGAGTGTTTTTTCTTTGTCAACTAATGCTTCGTGCTTTTAACAGTTATGTAACAGCATTGTGGCATTGAATACAAAGGTAGTTTCTTGAAAAGTACAAATCAATTACGTTGCAGAAAACAACGAATAGATTTGTTAGCCCTACATTCGATTTCGTAATAAAAACGAAATTTAATTTTCAGTGTGGGTGAGCGGGTTGCGAGAAAAAGTACATTTTCAGTAAAAACTGTTAACAAACTCTATGGTTGTCGTGTACAAAATCCAACATGACTGTAAATTCAATATTTCGACACATTACTGTACCCGTTAGATTTCAGCATGGTTCCTATTTAGTGGGGTTCGATTTTGAAACACGGGGAAAATCGAGGGTTTTTAAAATCTCTTTTTTTTTCATTACAGATCAAGTCTAGAATAGTTTAATCTTGTTGCCAAAATCGAACGGGTATTGTAAAATACTTTGGGTGAGAGTAGAAAAGTTAATCCACCCACCGTTCAGGCGGATTGTCACAAACTGAGGGCTCGATTCCCGCTCCAGCCGATGGAACTCGATAATTTCCCTACTATATGGGTCAACTGGCCCAGACGCTGTAATTCTCTCTCTCTCTCTCTCTCTCTCTCTCTCTCTCTCTCTCTCTCTCTCTGTCTCTAAAAAAAAAAGCTTGCACTTGCACCCCCCCAGTCGAAATCCTGGCTACGCCTATGATTTTTATAACTTCAATTTGGCGCTAACAAAACTAAAATCGGTACACAAATAGCTCAGTATGTAATCGGAGACTAAACTGTTTGATTACTATTATAATAGGCCGTCAAGTACTGTTTCGTTCATATCTTCGTAACGAAATGTCCGAATAAAAAAAAATCTATAGCGTTCTATGGGAATGTTGTAGCTTTTATTTGCCGTCAACAGAACTGAAATCGGTTCACAAATGGCTGAGAAACCGATGTGACATTATTTGTAACGCACGCACACACACACATACACACACATACACACACATACACACACACACACACACACACACACACACACACACACACACACACACACACATACACACACACACACACACACACACACACACACACACACACACACACACACACACACACACACACACACACACACACACACATGTGCTCAGTTCGTCGAGCTGAGTCGAATGGTATATGACACTCGGCCCTCTGGACCTCGGATAAAAAGTCGAGTTTTCAAGCGATCTTAAAACCTTTCTTTTGGTGTGAGTGTTAGATATTAAATCTATAAAATTGAACCACCCTAGTGGGGTACTAGATTTGGGCAAAAATAGTCATCTCACTCAATCCTATATCAATAGACAAGATTTCTTTATCCTCGTACCGAAACGATCGCACGAACGAGAGTAGGTAGAATTTTGAACCTTTTTGTCGGATCATGAGCATCCTATATAACTAGTATACAAGAGCCAGATCGTCAGTTGAAAATAAACCTCTAAAGCCATCACATACATCCCGATTTCTACCGCAATAAAAGAATTCCAACACCGAGACCGGACCAAATTAATTTTTCGTTTTCCAACATAAAATATGGTCCTTCGAGCCGGATAGTTTGGCGTCGGTCAAAGTGTCGAAGAACAGTCGTTTCGTGATAGTTCGAAATATAAAGCAGGTCGTGACAGTTTTCACGATATTCGGTTCGCGGAAGATATCGTGGTCCTCAAAGTTAAAGTGCCAAGGTGAATTATCGCCTCATACAGTGATCTTTCATCTTTCAAGCGATAGTGCAAGAAAAGACCGATTGAACTGAGTGGACACTCGAACTATGTGTGAGAAGCGAAGGCAATAAATTGAATTGCTATTCTTTGTGTGTAAAAAAAACGGACGAAAAGAACATTAGTGCAACGGACTATAAAGTGCGCGTGTACCCGCAAACATACCCTGAACTCGAACGGGAAAGAAAAGTGATTAATCCGTCAAGAACAGTAAATGTGAAGAAAAGTTTCGTGCGTGAATACGAAGGTGTCCTGATTAACGGCGCCAAGTGAGAGTGGGACCCGCGTGGCTTGAGCTTTTTTTGACCGCGTGGAGCGGCTTGGCTTGGGTTCATCCATACAAAGAGGTCAACCGACAAAGGACCGGTTGACAAAAGGGACACTGTGATCCATCTCACAATGCTGATGCCTACTGTAAGTACAGTGCATGGAAGATACTAACCCTGTCTTTGGATAAACTATTGCGTTCTGTTTGTTTGACAAAGAAGTTGAGCGTTGGATTGAGGATTTGCGATATTCTAACACGAGGTGGTGGCACACATATTGCTCGTGATAGTTAGTTGGTTTCTTGAGCATCGACAGTTCTTTTGATTTTGGATTTTGGTGAGCAAGCTTCAATATGCCTCCAGCAACGAAGTCCCTCCTCAAGCAGGAGAGTTTCTGCTTGGATACAATGCAAAATTTGTTGCAATTTATCCAGCTATATGAAGAAGACAGAGACAAGTTCATGATTGAAGGTTGGAAAAACCGGCTAAACGAAATTTTCGGGCAATTCCAGACTATTCGTTTGAAACTGGAATTGATTGAAGATGACGATGAAGATGATCCAAAGCGTGAAGAGCAAAATCGCAAGGTGCGAGATAATTTTGAAAAACATTACGTGAAAGTTATTGCATTTTTGACGTCAGCCGAGCGTAGAGCAAATCCTACAACAGTCATACAACCTGGTGCTTGCGCGTCGGCCAATCCAACTCCTAATCCTAACCAATCGAGAATTAAGCTCCCAGAAGTTAAGCTTCCTTCGTTTGATGGTACCATTACTGACTGGTTACCATTCCAAGACTCATTCAAGAGTTTAATCGATTCTAACCAAAATTTATCCGACGTTGATAAACTGTCCTACCTCGTAGGCTCACTAACGAAGGAAGCCAAGCGTATTGTGGAGGGTATCGAAGTAACCGCAGCAAATTATTCGGTTGCATGGGATCTACTCCAAAGGCGTTTTGATAATAAAAAGCTCGTTGTCAAAACGTACCTTGATGCATTATTCTCGATCGAACCAGTCAAGCGCGAGTGCTACGATTCACTCGTGCGACTGATCGACGAAGTTGAACGAAATTTAAAAATGGTTCAGAAGATGGGAGTAGATACTGAGGGTTGGAGTGTTCTACTAGCGTATATGGTATATACACGTTTGGATTCGTCTACACTCAAACAATGGGAAACCCACCATAAGTCAACGGATGTCCCAAGCTACAAAGATCTCCTCCAGTTCCTGAGAAGTCACGCAATGGTCCTCCAATCAATCTCACCGATCAAACCTCGCTCTTCAGAACCTCCACCAACGCTTCGCACGCAAAAACCGAAGATTAGTCATATCCATTCTGTCGTTAGCTTTCTATCCAAACCTTGTCTCTTCTGTAAGCAGATGTCGCACTCAGTTTTCAAGTGCGATGTATTTCGTAACGCGTCCGTTGCAGAAAGATATGAATTAGTAAAGAAGAAGGCACTCTGCATCAACTGCCTGTCACCTGATCACCAAATCAAGCAATGCTCCTCTTCTACGTGCCGTGTTTGTGGACAAAAACACCATACAATGCTACACCAACAACCGAACAATCGCTATTCAAACCAATCACCTTCTCAGAAACAAGATCCATCTAATCCTGAACAAACTCAATCCCAATCTAAGAACGCGCGAAACACACCAAACGTGTCAAATCAGACTCCACCGCCAGCCCTCCCGATCGCACCAGTTCCGGTCGCCTCTTCGCTCAGCCACTGCTCCACCTCTTTGGTTGCCAACCTCCGCCAGATTCCATCGACGGTTCTACTACAAACAGCTTTAGTAAAGGTTGTCGATTCCAGCGGATACGTTTTGTGGGCTAGAGCCCTTCTCGATCCGGCTTCACAGCTGAATGTCATCTCCGAACGCCTGGTTCAACGATTGCAAGCGCAGAGAATCAAAGATTATCATGCTATCGGTGGAATTGGATGTTCTATTTGCCTGAGCATTCATTCCCACTGTACGAATTTTAGCGTAGACTTGAAGTTCTACATTCTTAATGAAATAACCCGTGATCTTCCGTCCAACGCAGTGGATATCTCTACTTGGGAATGGCCATCTGATATCGTCTTGGCCGATCCTATGTTTCACGAACCAGCTTCTGTGGACATGATTATCGGTATGGAGGTGTACTACGATTTAATACTGGAAGGATTCGTTAAGTTAGGACCAGGGAAGCCGATTCTTCAGAATACCACTCTAGGTTGGGTGGCCTCCGGGAGAGTTGGTCTGCATCAATCTTCGAACCCAACATTTGCCGCACACGTTTGTAATACTCTTTCGTTAGAAGACTCATTAGCCAGATTTTGGGAGATCGAATCATGCCAGTCGTCATGCACTATGTCCGTCGACGAATCAGCATGCGAAGCCCATTTCGCGTCAACCACCACCTGAGACGAGGCTGGTCGGTTTATTGTAACATTACCAAAAAGGTCGGGGATGTTGAACCGGTTGGGAAAATCCTACGATGTAGCCAAGCGTCGACTACAATCGCTGAATCGTCGGTTCCAAGCAAATCCTTCACTGAAAGCCGCTTATTCAACGTTCATCGAAGAATACCTTCAGCTTGGGCATATGGAGGAAGTTCTTCATCATTCGCCAAGTCAGTCTGTTTCCTACTTCCTGCCACATCATTGCGTCGTTCGTCCGGACAGTCTTACCACCAAACTGCGGGTCGTTTTTGATGCGTCGTGTGCCACAGATACCGGAGTTTCGTTGAATGATACCTTAATGGTTGGTCCGGTTGTGCAGGAAGACCTTTTGTGCATTACAATGCGCTTCCGAATCCCAAAATACGCGATTACTTCTGACATTGAGAAGATGTATCGTCAATTCCGGGTGATCGAGAACGATAGATCTCTTCAACAGATTTTATGGCAAGACAGTCCTACTGATCCGATTCGTATCTTCCAACTTAAGACTGTGACGTACGGAACGTCATGTGCACCCTATCTCGCCACTAAGTGCCTCCAGGAATTGGCCAAACAAGGAAAGGTGTCCCATCCAGCAGCTGCAGCAGTGCTAGCCAATGATTTCTACATGGACGATATGATTAGTGGAGTCGATAATGTGGACGAAGGAAACATCGTATGTATCCAGCTCCTGGAGCTACTGAAGTCAGCCGGGCTCAGCCTTCGTAAATGGTCGTCGAACTCTCCCGAAATCCTGGAAAAGATTCCCATCGAACTCCGTGATGAACGAGTCGTTCTTGATCTTGATTCCACCTCCTTCGTCAAAACCCTAGGCCTAAAGTGGACTCCGGCCACTGACGTGCTCGGTTTCCACGTACCGCAGTGGACTGACGATTCTGTCATTACCAAACGTCTCGCTCTCTCAGATTCCGCTCGTCTTTACGATCCTCTTGGGCTAGTAGGGCCTGTCATCATTCTTGCCAAGTGCTTCATGCAGGAGCTTTGGGAAAATAAGAAAACCTGGGACGAACCTTTGGAAATAGAACTTCAACAACGTTGGCTGTAGTTCAGAAGCGAGTTTACAACTATCGATACTATCTCCATCCCACGGTGGGTTATTCCTGTTAATCAACCCATCATTGTCGAGGCACATGGTTTCAGCGACGCTTCACTGCGAGCATACGGAGCTTGCATTTACCCTCGTGCGGTGTCAGCCAGGGGAGAAATATCTGTCCATCTCCTCACCTCAAAATCAAAGGTCGCTCCTATTGGCAGTAGCAAGAAACAGAAGCACTTAAGTCTTCCTCGGCTTGAACTCACTGGTAATTTGCGGCTCAGTCACCTTTTCCAGAAGGTCCAGCAAAGTTTAAAGATCGATCTCAAATGTTTCTACTGGGTCGATTCCACTATTGTGCTACACTGGTTGGCCGGACATCCCTCGCGCTGGAAAACTTTTGTAGCAAACAGAGTCTCCGAAATTCAACATCTTACCAAGCACGGAGTTTGGGGACACGTTGCTGGACTGGAAAACCCCGCCGATATAATTTCTCGTGGGATGCTGCCCACTCAACTAAAAGCAACTGACCTCTGGTGGCATGGCCCTACCTGGCTCCAACAAACGCCTAGGTTTTGGCCAGCACATATACGAACAGCCGACGAAGAGTTCCTGTCCGGAGATCTAGAAGAACGATCGATCGCACTTCCAGTGCAATGTCAGCCTGCTAATCCTATCCTCGGTCTTCGATCTTCGTTCTTGCAAAGATTTATTCACAATAGCAGGCCTGTTAACCGGCAGCATAAGATCAGCGGCTTCATCCGAGTCTCAGAACTCCATGCAGCAACAATCACTTGCGTTCGTATAGCCCAAGCCGAATCGTTTCAAGAAGACATCCGAGCTCTTAAGGCAGATAAAGAAGTCAAACCGAACTCGAAATTGAAAAACCTTCGTCCGATCATCATCGATGGCATCCTGCGTATCGGTGGTCGGCTTCGAAACGCACCTGTTTCTGAAGACCGAAAACATCCGATTATCCTCGGCGCACATCATCCGTTAACAGAACTTATTATGACCTACTATCATCAAAAGCTGTTACACGCTGGCCCACAGCTGATGATCGCGAGTGTACGTGAGAAATTTTGGCCCTTACGAATACGCAACCTGGCGCGAAAGGTATTTCACAATTGCTTAAAATGCTTTCGCTGTAAACCCAGTGTAGCTGAGCAGATAATGGGTGATTAACCGTCGGAGCGCGTGACTCCATCCTTCCCGTTCCTCAACACCGGCGTTGATTTATGCGGACCGCTCTTCTACCGCTACCCTATAAGAAAATCAAACCCAGTCAAATGCTATGTTGCAATTTTTGTATGCCTATCAACCAAGGCGATACACGTCGAACTTGTAGCTGACCTTACGACAGCGGCATTCATTGATGCTCTGAAGCGCTTCGTGGCACGCCGTGGTAGACCAGTGGTGATTGAATGTGACAATGCCAGAAATTTTCTTGGAGCTTCACGAACTTTGTCTGAACTCAAGGAGCAATTCATTTCACAGCAACATAAACACGCCATCACTGCTCATTGTGTTGACCAAGGAATATTCTTCAAATTTATACCGCCTCGCTCTCCCAATTTCGGCGGAATTTGGGAAGCCACGGTAAAATCCTTTAAGAAGCACTTCAAATCAACTATCGGGACAGCTGTGCTTCTCAAAGATGACCTCGAAACAATTCTGGTCCAGATCTAAAGTTGCTTGAACTCCCGGCCTTTGACGCAACTAACCTCCGACCCTGAAGACCTGGAAATTCTAACTCCGGGTCACTTTTTGATTCACCGACCTCTGGTCTCCATCCCTGAGCCTTCGTATGAAGAGCAACTCACGAACCGCTTGGATCGTTACCAGAAAATGCAAGAATTCGTCCGACGCATCTGGAAGCGTTGGAGCACCGACTATCTCTCTGGACTTCACCCCCGTACGAAATGGACTCGTTTACGGGACAATATCAGCATCGGTACAATGGTCCTGTTAAAGGACGAATCCCTACCGCCACTTAAGTGGCACTACGGCCGTGTGACCAAAGTCTTCCACGGCGACGACGGAAATGTCCGAGTAGTCTCTGTCCGGACTAAAGATGGTGAATACCGACGCGCAGTCTCGAAGGTCTGCGTGCTCCCTGTACAAGAACCAGCTTCTGCTGGTGGTGATCTACTTCTCTCTGAGATGTAACAGCATGCTACGCGCTACTACGCTTTGTTTTGTCTCGCCTACTAACATCTGTGCAATATATAGCTAATGCCCTTTTTTCGTTCTCGACCGACAATGATATCAACGATTTCTGAGAATGCTTTCTTTGGCTGGTTGGCCACCCGATGATGACTGCATCCAATAATCTACCACTGACATCCACCCACGTGATACTTCCGAGGGAACACTCCATTTGAAGCTGCAACCATCCCAAGAGATTTTCGTCAAGCTTCCGAAGTCCTGTCCCGAGGTTCACTGCTCATTTTGCAACGTTTGAGGTCAGCCGTCACGTCATCTCCAAATCGTCGAGAACCAGCGTCAGTGATGAAACAATTTATTGGCAATCCGCCAATCAAAGAGGATCTGAAGCCCAGTATATCAAAAGGACATTGAATGTGTGTGCATCATGAACAGATCGAAGAAGCACGTGTTACGAACATTTATATTTATAAGTTATTAAAATTAAAAAAGTAAATTAAAGGTTAGAAAAATAGGGTTTGTTTGAAAAGTGAACTTTCCAACGGTGGCCGGCTATGTTAGATATTAAATCTATAAAAT
>JAHHFK020005648.1:0-24660 GCA_024533555.2 Aedes koreicus | reverse complement strand
TTGTTTGTTGCTTCCGCTATAAAGGAAGCATGAAATGACTCCTCTTTTCTGACCGGATCTGGCCTCTGTCTATTATGCCAGATCAGCTCTAGAGTGGTCTTTAGATAATAGCGATGAGTTCGTTGAAAAATATATCAACTCATCAAACTGTCCCCAACTGCAACCGATCAAACGCTACAGGGCAATCATCAGTTGGATCCTCAAAAAGGCAGGTGCCCTGGCCCACAACATTTCAGACTTCACGAAAATGTCTAGGAAGTGCACAAAAAGCATTGTCATAACTTAATGGAAGGCTAGAGTACGATCATATTACCGAAATCAGCAATCTGATTAATTTGTTTGATTGATATTTAATTTTAGGTTGTAATAAGATGCATTGCTCTGAAAATGTACGGATGGTCTTTTGTTTTATTTCAATTTTTTTATGTTTATTTTTCTATACACTCCTTACTATACTCTAGCTTTAGCGTCAGGTTTAGTTGTTTGTTGGCAGGAAAAGAACAATCATATTTTCGCTGATCAATCATTCAATCTTTCATCACAATCTGAGAGCCATAGATTATTATCTTTTGATTTACAAGCCAAATGTCCCAGATTAGTCCAGAATTCAAACTTTTTTATTTGAAAGTTATCTCAAATGATCGAAATGGACATCTACCCATGGAAGAATTAGACTGGATCATAAGACAACTTGCTCGTTACTAATTTTAAAACATTAATTTAATTATATTTAAACTAATGCAACATTTGTTTTTCCTTTACAGGTGAGGCTACCACTCGATCAATGAATGTGTCTTCAGTTTTAAAAGGTAATGAGTTAACCAAGAGAACAGTAGAACAATGTCGATGCATTTACAGTAGATTGTCATGATGGAGCAAGATCGTCGTTTTGCGCAGTGCGATGGCGGGAATTCTGGGGTGAATTCTGGTCTTGGTCACGGAGCTAATGTGTTAGGGCGGGATAGTGGTTTCCTTAGAAGTCAATTTTTGAAGCCCTGCACGGATGGAATGTGGCCATCAAACATATCATTTATCTGTCTGTCTGTCTGTCTGAACCTTACAGAATCGAAAACTACTGAACCGATCAGCGTGAAATTTTGAATGCAGGAGTTTTTGGGTCCGGGAAAGGTTCTTATGATAGTTTGAGACCCCTCCCATCTCTGGACGGGGGGGGCTTCCATACAAATGAAGCAGAAATTTCTGCATGACTCGAGAACTAATCAAGCAAAGGAAACCAAATACAGTGAGTTGGGAACAAAAGTTCTTTTTGAGAACCCCCCCCAAAAAAGCCCCCACACAAAAAAACAAAATTCCCCAAACCCAGAACTAATCAAACAAATGGAACCAAATTTGGCATGTGGGGTTCTCTAGTGGCGAAAAATGTGTTTATGATGGTTTGAGATCTTTTCTCTTTCTGGTAGGGGGGAGGGGTCTCATACGAATGAAACACAAATTTAAACCAAACATAAGAATTCTTCCTACTGTTATGAAAATTCGTATGCAGGGGTTTTTGGGACCGGAAAAGGCTCTTATGATGGTTCGAGACTCCACCCCCGTCTAAAAGGTGGGGGGAGGGGGGCTCCCATACAAATGAAACACAAAATTCTGTATAAATCGAGAACTAATCAAGAAAATGGAACCAACTTTGGCATGTGGTGGTTTTTGGAGACAAGAAATGTTTCTACGGTAGGTTGAGACCCCTCCCTTATCAGGAAGGGATGGCTCTCATACAAATGAAACAGAATTTTTTTTGCATAACTCGAGAACTAATCAAACAAATGGAACCAAATTTGGCATGTGGAGGTTTTTGAAGGCAAGAAATGTTTCCACGGTGGTTTGAGACCCCTCCCCTCTTTGGAAGGGGGGGGGGGTATCATACAAATGAAACACAAATTTCAACCAAACATGAGAATTCTCCCTACTGTTATGAAAATTTGTATGCAGGGGTTTTTGGGGCCGGAAAAGGTTCTTATGATGGTTCGAGACTCCTTCTCCGTCTGAAAGGGGGGGGGGGGGGGCCTACAAATGAAACACAAATTTCTGCATAACTCGAGAACTAATCAAGCAACTGGAACCAAATTTGGCATGTGGGGGTTTTGGAGGCAGGATTTTTTTCTATGGTGGTTCGAGACTCCTCCCCTCTCCGGAGGGGGGGGGGGGGGGGGGGTCTACCATACAAATGAAACAGAAATTTCAACCAAACATGAGAATTATCCAGGCAACTAAAACACAAAATGTGTATTTCGTGGGGAAAGCAGCATGTTCTGATAGAAGTTTGAACCCCTTTTTAGTCAAGAATGGGGGATGCTTGAGTTACTCTCAGTGCAACATATGCACAAGAAGTTAATCTAAGGTTATGCAAGAGAAAATAACGTTCAAACTGACAGGATACGGCGTAGTTTGAAGATAAATGTTTTGTCAATGAAATGCTTCTACACAGAAAGAAAAACCATGGTAGAAACTAAAGATCTGAGGGTATAATTAAAAATACACACCTACGTTTAATTTTGCAGAAATTACACACATTAGCAAACGAAAATATTTGAACAAAACTCATTCCTAAAAAAACCCATAAAAGCGCCAGTTCTATTATATTTTCATTCATTTAGTTGCAAGCGTAGCAAGGCTCGCACCGGGTTCAGCTAGATAAATATTAATTTTTTCTTTTCTTTTACTAACAAACCACAACGTTCTCTACCCCACCCCCATTGAAAAAAAACAAAACCAAAAACCCCCACACACCACCCCCAAATTAAATTCAACTCTGTAATTTTTTTGATTTTGATTTCTGGAATTTTCTCTTTAATTGAACTGTAAATCGGCCACACACCTCTCATATAAAAAATTTTTTATTTATAATAATAATATTATTTTTTTGTGGTGTTTTATGATTACTTTTGCCCCCAGTCAAATATGGAAATTACTTTTCACCTAGTTTGGAGTTTTGGAGCAAATTTGTCTCCTACAAAGTTATTTCTAATAATGAGGCTCTTCTTTTGGTATGAATGAAAACTAGGGTGGTCCTTGTTTTCAGATAAATCGAAAAGCATTTTTTTATTTGCAGAAATAAAGGCAGATATTTTTCGGAAAAAATGTAAACAAAAAAATGTTAGGCAACTTTTGTTGAACAAATTTTTCTGTAGTTTTTGAAATGACCGAATTAGAGCAATTTTTCCTACGTAGCTTAGGGTGTCCCTATAAAAATTTATTTTGCTATCTGTATCGGTTTCTGGTGTTAATTTGTTTGTGGGAGCAAGCCGATCCAAGAAAAATACGCTAGAAGTCATTGTTTACAAATGTTTCTTTCGACCTTCTGACTATTTTGTCTAGAATTTTCTCTAAATAACTAAGGGTATCCCTGCAAAATAAAAAAAAAAGTTTATTGCTCTAACTTTTTCATTTCAAATTTGCAAACAAAGTTGTTGCAAGATGGTTTTTAGAACTTAAAAAAATGTAACTTTTGACTTATAAATCTTGCCGATATCTTTTACCGTTAGCGAGTTATTTACGATTTTCTCATAAAATTACGCCCTTTTCAAATATGTTTTACTCAATTTGAAAAAAAAAACCTGTCTTCAGTTTTCAAATATAATATGCAATATTATAAAACCTTCCTAATGCAGTTGAGAACTATTTTTTCTGTCTGCCCCAACCAGAGAGATCAACATTTGAAAAAGCCCTATTTTTTTTAAAAAACCATGATAACTTTTGTTTGACATACGATAGCGACGATCTCAGTGTATCAAATTGTATCTTTTATTGTTCTAGAATCAGTGGGAACTTAGCTTTACTGAAAAATTTGAAATAAAAAAGTTAGAGCAAAATAACTGATTTTTATAGCGACACCCTTACTGCCATGAAACGCATATCAGTCCCATATGAATAGGAAATCAAGCAAAGATGGGACTGATATGCGTTTCACGGCAACTTAGTAACGTAGGAAAAATTGCTCTTATCCGGTCATTTCAAAAGCTACAGAAAAAATTGTCCGACCAAAGATGCTTAACATTTTTTATCTACATTTTTCCACAAGAATATAAAGGGTGATACGGTCAAAATTTGGTCAAGGGAAAACGCGTGTAAATCGGTGAAATCGTTTATTTAAAAAATCAAATTAAATTTCTTTTTCAAGTTCAATTAGTATAAAATTCAGGAAAAATATTCAGTTAGGCTTCCGCTTTTCCAAATCCGAATTGCCGGGCCTTACGCTTGACCCCTGCCATCAGATTTTGTACAGCCACCTTGTCCACCTTCTTCACCGCAGAAAGCCAGTTTGCCTTGAACTGCTGCTCGTCCTTAGCAGTTTTTTTGGTCTTCTTTAGGTTCCGCTTGACAATAGCCCAGTATTTCTCAATTGGGCGGAGCTCTGGCGTGTTGGGAGGGTTCTTGTCCTTGGGAACCACCTGCACGTTGTTGGCGGCGTACCACTCCATGGCCTTTTTACCGTAATGGCAAGATGCCAAATCCGGCCAAAACAGTACGGAACAACCGTGTTTCTTCAGGAAAGGCAGCAGACGTTTATTCAAACACTCTTTCACGTAAATTTCTTGGTTGACAGTCCCGGAAGCTATGAAAATGCTGCTTTTCAAGCCACAGGTACAGATGGCTTGCCAAACCAGATATTTCTTTGCGAACTTTGACAGTTTCGTGTGCTTGAAAATATCTGCTACCTTTCCCCTTCCTTTTGCCGTATAAAACTCCTGTCCCGGAAGCTGCTTGTAGTCGGCTTTGACGTAGGTTTCGTCGTCCATTACCACGCAGTCAAAAACTTCGTCAGCATCGTCGTGTACAGCCTCCGGGATCGCGCTTTGGCCGTCGTATTTTGTTTATCATCGCGATTTGGAGTCACTACCTTCTTGTAAGTCGATAGTTCGGCTCGTTTTTGGCTCGATGCACGGTTGTAGACGATACACCCAGCTTATTTGCGGCATCTCGGAGAGATAGGTTAGGGTTTCGCTTGAAACTACCGGCAACTCTCTTTGTCGTCTCAGCGGCTTCCGGTTTTCGATTTCCCCCCGATCCAGACTTCCTGGCTGTCGATAAACGTTCCCCAAACACTTTAATTACATTTGTAACGGTTGATTTGGCAACTTTTAGCGATTTTGCCAACTTTGCGTGCGAGTAGCTCGGATTTTCGCGATGCGCGAGCAAAATTTTGATACGCTGCTCTTCTTGCTTGGACGGCATTTTGACAACTGAAGAGTGAATTCCAAAATCAAAATAGGAGCAACATTCTACACACACACACCTTCAAAATGAGGGGTGTTCAGGTTTTTTAAATGCAAAATTGAAAGAAATACGTCAAGTTGATATTGACCAAATTTTGACCGTATCGCCCTTTATGCCTTTATTTTTGCAAATAATAAAGTTAGATTTTCGATTTCTCTGAAAACAAGGACCATCCTAGTTTTCATTCATACCAAAAGAAGGGCCTCATTATTAAAAACAACATTGTAGAAAAAAAAAATGCTCCAAAACTTCAAACTTAGGCTGGAAACGTATCTTTCCAGCTAAATTCGCATTCTGGACCACTGTGTACTGTCTGAAAGTGAGCGGTGGCACCTGTCTACACAATTTCACGCATAGAGATGGAGGCGTACGTAGCTAATGAAATTAATATAATTTGAACGTGTGATATTCTTGTGATTTTCACCTTTAAGATGGATGGTGTCGTGAGGAAATTTATTGAGAAGGAGGGTAAGGACTACCTCGTGGTGGTCTAATATGGTCGAGATTGGCTCGGATCTGGCATGCAAAATGTTAGTATTAATTGGTTCCAACATGGAATATCTCGATATCCAGGCCATATGGAAAGTCTTCAGCGAAGTTATTCAGTAGAGCAAAGCCTTTCGGTTGGTGGATAGTAGTCCAGAATTTCCTCGCTACGCGGCGCTATTGTACAAATTAATGTCTTATACAACCTGTATCTCCAGATCCTAGCCATCTAGGAAGATGCCGTCTTCTACAAAGTTGTACAGGTGGGCATCTTGAGGCCGATAGTCGATGTCTGACGCCATTTGTGAAACAAATATGATGGCTTCCGGGTTTAGAAAAACTGGGAATAACTGTCAAAAACCCTGAAAAAATAATATTTTTGGATCCGGAACGAAAAAATGAATATGAAAAAATGTTAAGCAACTTTTATTGAACACATTTTTCTGTAGCTTTTGAAATGACCGAATTAGAGCAATTTTTCCTACGTAGCTTAGGGTGTCCCTATAAAAATCAGTTATTTTGCTATCTGTATCTGTTTCTGATGCTATTTGTTTGTGGTAGCAAGCCGATCCCAGAAAAATACGCTAGAAGTCATTGTTTACAAATGTTACTTTCGACCTTCAGACTATTTTGTCTAGAATTTTCTCTAAATAACTTAGGGTGTCCCTACAAAAAAAAACAAGTTTATTGCTCTAACTTTTTCATTTCAGATTTGCAAACAAAGTTGCTGCAAGATGGTTTTTAGAACTTAAAAAAAATGTAACTTTTGACCTATAAATCTTGCCGATATCTTTTACCGTTAGCGAGTTATTTACGATTTACTCATAAAATTACGCCCTTTTCAAATATGTTTTACTCAATTTGAAAAAAAAAAAAAACCTATCGACAGTTTTCAAATATAATATGCTGTATTATAAAACCTTCCTAATGCAGTTGAGAAATATTTTTTTCTGTCTGCCCCAACCAGAGAGATCAACATTTGAAAAAATCCTATCTTTTTTTAAAACCATAATAACTTTTGTTTGACATACGATAGCGACAATTTCAGTGCATCAAAAGTTGTATCTTTTATTGTTCTAGAATTAATGGTAACACAGCTTTGCTAAAAAAAAATTAAATAAAAAAGTTAGACAAAATAATTGATTTTTATAGCAACTCCCTAAGCTAAAGGGTGTACGGAATCAAATTGCGACACACACAAACATTCGGCAAAATTCGCCCGTTCAACCAATCATCTTCAAACGTTCAGGGAGTAAAATAAAACATGTTATGAATATTTTCCCATGTTTGTTTTATTCAATTTAAGTTCCATATCCACCTACGAACTTTCTAGTTTACACTACTCATAAGGTTCTGTACAATATTTGGACCAACATTTTTTTGCGTGGCAATCCATTTATCTTCACCTCTTCCTCCGCTTTCACTTATTTTCAATTGGCCGCAGTTCCGGTGCGTTCGGGTGGTTGAGATGCTTCGGCACGAAATTGACCTCCTTAGCGTTCGCCTTGCCTTCTAGTAATGGCATCGTGTGACCTCAGAAGAGGAAGTAGACGCTTTTGGAGGCATTCCTTTTGGTACACCTGTCCATTCACCGTTCCAGTTGTCACGAATGGGGTGCTCCGCTTTCCACACGAGCAAATTGCTTGCCAAATCATATATTTTTTGGCAAACTTTGACATCTTCTGCTTTCTAACGTCCTCAGGGACATCGAATTTATGATGAACAGTGAAAAAATGGAGCCCCGGAAGCTGCCGGAAGTCTGCTTTTACATACGTCTCATCATCCATAACGAGGCAATGTGGTTTCGTCAACATCTGGGTGTAGAGCTTCCGTGCACGTGTTTTACCTACCGTATTCTGCCGTTCATCGTGATAAGACGCCTTTTGGACTTTGTACGTGTGTAGTCCTTCGCGTTTTTTCGCATCTTGCACGAAAGTTTTGGTTAGATTCAGTTTCTTTGCCACATCTCGAACTGAACTGTTGGGATTCCTCTTGAAAGCTTGAACTGCCCGCTTGTGATCCTTAACACTATACGGAGATCTATTTTTGCCACTTTTTTCTTCCCGATCGATGGTCAAAAGTTTGTGGTACCGATTTAAAACACGAGCCACCGTAGAATGTACCATTCCCAGCTTCCTGCTGATGGCACGATGCGAAAGATCCGGATTTTCAAGGTACGTGCGCAAAATGTTTCTGCACCGCTGCTGTTCTTCCGACTCCATCTTCGAAACTATTGCACATTGCTAGTGAAACTTACACAGCGTAAACAAATACACATTGAACTAATTCCACCCAAAATTTCAATATAAAATACCCAACTGGTGAAAAGTAAGAGCCATTTAAAAGTGGTGCAGTTTGATTCCGAACAACCTTTACGTAGGAAAAAATTCTCTAATTCGGCCATTTTAAAAGCTACAGAAAAGTTTGTTCGACCAGAGTTGATAAAAAAATTTTCATCTACAACCTCTCCGAAGAATATATGTCTTTAGATTTTAGATTTCTCTAAAAACAAGGACCAAGTTTTCATTCAAACCAAAAGAAGGGCCTCATTATTAGAAACAACTTTGTATAAAAACAATTTTGCTCCAAAATTTCAAACTTGGGCTGAAAACGTATCTTTCCAGCTACATTCGCATTCTGGACCACTGTGTACTGTCTGAAAGTGGGCGGTGGCACCTGTCTACAGTCTATAATTTGAACGTGTAATATTCTTGTGATTTTCACCTTTAAGATGGATGGTGTATTGAGGAAATTTATTGAGAATGGTAAGGGCTACCTCGTGGTGGTCTAATATGGTCGAGATTGGCTCGGTAGGTGGCGCTATCTGGCATGCAAAATGTTAGTATTAATTGCTTCCAACATGGAATATCTCAATATCCAAGCCATATGGAAAGTTACTGTCTTCAGCGAAGTTATTCAGTAGAGCAAAGCCTTTCGGTTGGTAGATAGTAGTCCAGAATTTCCTCGCTACGCGGCGCTATTGTACAAATTAATATCTTATACAAGCTGTATCTCCAGATCCTAGCCATCTAGGAAGATGCCGTCTTCTACAAAGTTGTACAGGTGGGCATCTGGAGGCCGTTAGTCGATGTGTGACGCCATTTGTGAAACAAATATGATGGCTTCCGGGCTTAGAAAAACTGGGAATAACTATCAAAAACCCTGAAAAAATAATATTTTTGGATCCGGAATGGAAAATCGATGTCTGACACCATTTTGTAAATCAAGATGTCGGTTTATTTTGTGTAAATAGCGTGAAATACTGGCAATATCGATATTTTTTATCAGAAACGGCGTAGTATGGCTGAAAATCGATGTCTGACGCTTTTTTGGAATCCAATATGGCGGCTTCTCTTAGGGACTATTCATAAACCACGTAGACTTTTTGGGGGGGAAGGGGGGTGGTGGTTGACCAAAGTCTACGCTTCATACAAAATACAAAAAAATTAATGGAGAAATGTCTACGAGGGATGAGGGAGGTGGTCTGAGTATTTAAAAAATGAGTACGTGGTTTATGAACCGGCGCTTATAGAAAACCTAGGAAATACTGCCAAATATCTTGTAATATGGATATTTTTGGAACGCAGACGGTATCATGATACTGTGTCCCAATAATGTCCGACACCATTTAGGAATCCAAAATAGCGGCTTCAGTTCCATAAAAAGTGGGCAATACTGCCAAAATACCTGCAATATTGATTTTTTTTGATCAAGAATGGCAAAAAGATTGTGAAAAGACTGTAAATCGATGTTTGACACGTTTTTGGAATCCAAAATGGCGGCTTATGTTGCAGAAACACTGGGAAATACTGTCAAATACCCTTAAATATGCATACTTTGGGATCGAGAATGGCGTATAAAGGCTGAAAATCGAGGTATGAAGCCATTTTGGAATTCATAATGATGGCTCCTGTTTCATTGGTCGTAACGTCTTCGTCTTTTTCCGGGATTTTTCCGAGCTATGCCTGATGATTGGGTACGAGACCTCACAGACGTAAATTAACCGATCGTGTCTCTCAAGACTGATAATTCAAATACGATTTCGAGTATTTTTATTTTACAGTATTTTTTATCTCGAAAACTGAACGCAGCTGAAAGCCTGGATGATTAAAAATAGGTCATTTTAACGTCTATCCACGACACTTCTAATTAGAACCTAGAAATCTCTTTAGGAAATGTAAAGTTTTGGTGCCTGCACTAGATATCTAATAAATATAAGTTTCATGCAAGAAAAAGGCAGGGAATGGTAGTTCCTACACAGTTTTAGAATAAGAAATGTAGACTGCAATTAATTTCTTCATTCGAGTCGACTTAAAGAAACTTATAACTGAGTTTATAGTTGAGATTGAAAAAGGTGTACAGTTCAAAGGAAACATGTAAGTTAGTGTTCTAATTCATCTTACTTTCTATTCACAGATATTTGTCTAAACCAGCTCCACAGCTATAACTAACAATGCTTTAATTTTTTTTTCTAGCATGCTTCCGGTAAAACAAACCAGGCAGAGATATTAGCATTAGCATTAGCATTAGCATTAGATTTCGTTACCACACTTCGTGGATGGAGCTACGATGAGGAATAATTCGTTGAAGATATAGTATGTCACCATGAAACGGAACCAGTTACTGATACGTTTCTTCACGCAATAATCGCCACAAATACACTCCTCGATCGCTCACCTGGCCACGTCCATGCAACCGTTGAAGATAGGGAGGATTTGGAATCTACCTTAAGAAGACACGGAGAACCCACGTAGCCTTCAGTAGATATCAAAGGAAAAGGAAAATTAATAGTCGGAGAGAATAGTTAAACAGAATGCCCTGTTTGGTGTACAGAATAAAAATTTATTTATATAGTCGTTGGGAGCATCAAGTCTAAGAAGGTTAAGTGATGCTCCATTTTTCACCAAACGGTTGAGACTTAAGCATTAACTTTAGTCCTAGCCCTACACGGCTTATGTTTATAGCGCCATTAGTCGCTCTCTGAAATGAGAAAAATATCTAAGTACGGGTGTTGAAAGAGAACTTATCAGATTTCTCGGTCTGCAGAAACAACATTGCGTTACCTTAACACATTGTCAATTTAAGTTTCTTCTCTATAATTTGAAAACTTCGCGAAGTAAAGTGCTCTGTACGAATAATCGAACATTTGGTGGATTGAAATTGTGAAACTTGAAGAATTTTCACAAGTTCTAGCTGGTTCAGGAAATCACAAAAATTTAAGGAGAGGTTCATGGTGCGAGTTCGACACAAAATCTTCCATCATAATGAATAGCAGTAACTTGTTTATGTTTAAAATCACTTTTTTAGAATGAAAATAGTGACTGTATGGAAGGAATTAATTACAGAATTTTCTAAATTATTGTTTAAGGATGGTCTCTCAAAATAATTTGTAGGGACCGATGAGGGATATAGCTACATAAAACTTCAAGCTCAATTAGTCAAAATACAAGTTGTTGTGTTTCTTAATAAAGATATTTGATAGGTGATCATATATGCGTTGCAATGCGTTGCGTTAGTAATTAAATGATTGCACGCTGGAAGCTGATATGATCATTCATCATTCACTTTTATTTCAATTGCTTATCAAAAGCTATTTGGGAAGAAATAACTGTCCAACCAGGAGTCAGAGTAGATAAGCATGAAAACATCTATTACCCACCACGCTGAGGAAAATCGGAAAAATGGGAAGAAAAAGGTGATATAACATCAACTTAAATAACAAATAAATAAAACCTACATCTATATTCATTAGAAATCTGTAGCGAGTTTGTTTATGTAAGGATCATGTTGATGTAGCTTTTTTCAAATCATTCAAAAACATTTTGGGGTTTATTACGGTTTTCACTTCACGGTGAAAACGAAGTGAAAACAACAAACCTTATTACGAATGTCACCCAAGTGAAAAAATATGAAATAGTTCATCCGAGGTGACAATTCGAATGAACTCGTTGTTATTATGGTTGCCACGGCACCATCACGCCACCGAAAAAGTGACGCAAACTGTATATTTTTTGAGGGCTACTACGATTTACACTTCACTATCACTTCCACCTCACGGAGTTGATTTTTGATCACGGTGATACCAGTAATAGCCTAAAAAAAGTGAGGTGATGTGTAAGTGAAGTGAAAGTGATAGTGAAGGTGACAATCGTAATAAGCCCCTTTATAACTTTTTTAACAGGGGCGAAAACACCTTCAGAGACACACTCTGACTTATTCTAACACCTCACCACAACAAGACAGATTTCCGTAATTTCTGAAACCACTCACACGCATGTTTACATCATTTGCAGCTGGCTGCCAATAAGCATAAATTTTCAATTTTAGTTTGACAGACATGATGTAGAAGGAGATGTCCGCTCATCACTATGAGGCACCAAGAGTGGACAGTAATGTTTGTTAGAATGAAAGATATGAAGAGAAAGTGTTGAAAGTTTTCGTCAGTGTACGATAGGTTGAAAATTGAATAGAAGTATTGAAAATTGAGCGAAAGGGCATGGGTAAAGTAGTACTCGAACCAAGGACGTTACCATTGCCTAACATCCCACTGCGGGGTAGGTCAAGTCACGGATGAATGGTTCCGCTAAGATTAAATAAATCCACAACAAAATTTTGTGTTGTTCCTTCCCAATCATTCTGGCAAATGAAACCAGTTGGGATGAAAGTGTTCGAAGTGAAGAAGTTTTTGGTAATAATTACAATGTTTTTAGGGATGACCGTAATTTTCATCAGTCTGAAAAGATATCTGGAGGGGGTGTACTAATTGCCATTTCCACAAATTTCAATTCAGAAATCATCACGGCAGAAAAATTTAAGGATTCCGAACATGATTAGGTAAAAGTGCATATGTCGGGGGAAACGCACGTATTTGCCTCTGTGTATTTTCCTCCAAACAATGCTCGCAAAGACTCATATGAAAAATTCTTTAGTATTGCCGATGAAATTTCGGCCAATCTTACCCCAGAAGTGAAAATTCACATAAATGGGGATTTTAATCAACGTAGTATTGACTTCTTTCCAGACACAGAAAATGAAAGTATCTTACTTCCAGTCATTGGGGAAAATGAAACACTGCAATTTATATTTGACAAAACAGCCAGTTTAGGGCTCAATCAAATCAATCATGTGAAAAATCAGCAAAATTGCTATTTAGATTTTTTATTGACAAATATTCAAGAAGACTTCTGTGTGAACGAATCTCCTATTCCATTATGGAAAAATGAAGCATTTCACACAGCAATTGAGTTTTCCTTATTTATATACCAATACCAAAAACCCGACGACAGCGAATATGAAGAGGTCCTTCAATATAATTTGGCAAACTTTGACAGTATTAGGAATAGGCTAAGTATTATTAATTGGCAAACGATTTTTAGAAACGAGGAAAATGTCAAATCTTCTGTTGATGCACTTTACAGATTGTTATTCGAAGTTATAGTTGAATATGTACTATTGAAAAGAATAAGGAGACAAAGTTATTCAAAAAACCCAGTTTGGTATAATGAACAAATAAAAAAATTAAAAAACCGCAAGCAAAAAGCACATAAAGTATACAAAAGAAATAGTAGCAGCGAGAATCTGGTAAATTATTTGAATATTTGCGACCAGCTAAATCAAGCAGTTAATATTGCCCTTGATGAGTACAACTCGAAAACCGAGTTAGAGATAAAATCAAATCCAAAAAAATTCTTTAACTATGTAAAAACTAAATTGAAATCTGACAATTTTCCATCAAAAATGTACCTAGATGAAAATGTGGGATCTTCCTCGCCAGAAATTTGCAATCTATTTGCAACTTTCTTCCAAGATACCGGTAAAAGTACTGGACGGAGACGAAAGCTTGGTAGTCGACAGCAACGGGCGTTGAAACGGATTGTTAAGGCGGATAGAAGGATTTCGGCTTTTAAAGCAACAGAAGTCTTGAACGACTCAATTGAAGAACCTGTATCAACAAGGACTGTCCGGAGGGAGCTGCACAGGATGAACCTGCGTGGGCGGGCAGCAATTGCCAAGCCGCTTATAAAGCCAGCGAATGCAGCGAAGAGGAAGCGCTGGTGTAAGCTCTATGCCACTTGGACAGAAGCCCAGTGGAGGAATGTAGTCTATTCAGATGAATCCTCTTTCACGCTCTTCCCAACAACCGGGCGGGTGTACGTGTGGCGTTCTCCTGGAGAGGAGTACGACAAAGATTGCCTGCTTCCCACTGTGAAGCATGGTGGGGGATCGGTAATGGTCTGGGGCGCGATTTCCTGGCATGGGGTTGGTCCAATTGTCGCTGTAAAAGGCAAAATGAAGGCTGACCACTACAGGACTATATTGGATGAGCAGGTATTTCAACTGTTGGTGACATATGTACACTACAAAGAGTTATTATATTTAAATTTCAACTAGGTGCTTCCCATGATGCGATCCATTTTCCCAGAAGGGAACGGCGTCTTCCAGGATGACAACGCTCCCATCCACACAGCGAAGTCCATCAAGAAGTGGTATGAGGATCACGCAAGTGATTTCGATCACCTTGAGTGGCCTGCTCAGTCACCGGACATTAATATTATTGAACCATTGTGGTCAACATTGGAAGCAAGGGTGCGAAATGTTTTCCCACCACCTTCGTCTTTGAAGGAACTGGAGAAAACTTTGATCGACGAGTGGTATAAAATACCTGTAGACATGATCCAAAACCTCTACAGCTCCATCTCAAGGCGGATTGAAGCCGTTCTTGATGCGGACAGAGGACCCATTCGCTACTAATAAAACCCACTCTTCCCTATACTTCATCAAATTATTTCTTGCATATCGGAACCAAAGCTAAATAAATTGATCCTTGAAGCTACCAGGAAGCTGGTTCAGGCTAGCTAGTGAATCCTATAGTTCACATTTTGGAGTAAAATCGTTATTGGCCCCTGCTACAGGTTCTCCCGAGGGCCGTTCCAGCGATCCAGGGAATAGCTAATGTAGCCAATGACCTTCCCAAGTCCATCGGAACCATGTTTACGAAAAATCATGAAGATAGAGCTGCTGTACGGCATGCTCTGGAGTAAAATCTTAATTGAACCCTACTACAGGTTCCCCCGGGGTCTTTCCGGTGGTCCAGGGAGTGGCTAATGTAGCCAATGTCCTTCTCAAGTGTATAAAAATCATATTTATGAAAAATCATGAAGATAGAGCTGCTGCACGGCATGCTTTCGAGTAAAATCGTAATTGGCCCCTACTACAGGTTCCCCCGGGATCGTTCCGGCGGTCCAGGGAGTGGCCAATGTAGCCAATAGCCTTCTCAAGTGTATAAAAATCATACTTATGAAAAATCATGAAGATAGAGCTGCTGCACGGCATGCTTTCGAGTAAAATCGTAATTGGCCCCTACTACAGGACCCCGTTTCGGCGGTCCAGGGAGGGGCCAATATTGCCAAAGATCCACTTTTCGTTTATAATAAGCTTTGTGGTAAAAAACAAGAAAAAAAGCTGTGACATAGCATGTTTTGAGTAAAATAAAGAACTGACCGCATCCAGGACCCTGTTTCACGGAAATGGCCATATCTCGGTCAATTTAAGGCCGATTCCTGTGATCGACCTTTCATTCTCTTGGGAAATGTTTCGTTTTTTCGTAAGTTTACTGAAAAAAAAATGTTTGACAACGTCATCTTGTACGAAAATTCATCGCAAAGTCAACATGTAAAATAGCCCCTCCGGAAACCCGGAACAACTCCGGTATCCGGTGACCATGGCCAATTTTGTTACCGAGACATAAAATAACATTGAATTCCCTGTCGAATGCTTTTTGGACAATTGAAATCGGATAATATTTCATGAAGTTAGAGCACTGCAAAGTTCATCAAAAATTTGCCTGTCCCGATCATTTTGTCTATCCATCATCTATGGTATATACATACCACATTTTCTGAAGCAGATTGTGATCGCAAATATTTCGGTTTCTATCCAGAATTTAGTAGAGATATTAGTGTAAACAATATAAATGTGCATGACATAAGGGAAGCATTGAAAAAATCAGATGTCTTCAAAGGATGTTGGCCCGATGGGATTCCTCCCATTTTTCTGAAAAACTTAGCTTCGGAGCTTACAGTTCCCTTGTTTTGGCTGTTCAATATGTCGATCGAATCCGGTATTTTTCCCAACTCGGAAAACGGAAAAGTTCCTATCTTGTTCCTATTTTTAAATGTGGCAAAAAATCTAACATACGAAATTATCGCGGTATTGCTATTAAAGGTTGTACGGAATCAAATTGCACCACTTTTAAATGGCTGTAACTTTTTACCCGTTGGGTATTTTCTATTGAAATTTTGGGTGGAATTAGTTCAATGTGTATTTGTTAACATTGTGTAAATTTCACTAGCGGATGTGCAATCGTTGCGAAGATGGTGTCGGAAGAACAGCAGCGGCGCAAGGAAATTTTTCGCACGTACCTCGAAAATCCGGATCCTTCTTATCGTGCCATCAGCAGCCATCGTGTTTTAAATGGGTACCACGAACGTTTGACCATCGATCGGAAAGAAAAAAGTGGCAAAAATGGATCTCCGTATAGTGTTAAGGATCACAAGCGGGTAGTTCAAGCTTTCAAGAGGAATCCCAACAGCTCAGTTCGAGATGTGGCGAAGAAACTGAATCTAACCAAAACTTTCGTGCAAGATGCGAAAAAACGTGAAGGACTACACACGCACAAAGTCCAAAAGGCGCCTAATCGCGATGAACGGCAGAGTACGGTAGGTGAAACACGTGCACGGAAGCTCTACACCCAGATGTTGACGAAACCACATTGCCTCGTTATGGATGATGAGACGTATGTAAAAGCAGATTTCCGGCAGCTTCCGGGGCTCCAGTTTTTCACTGCTCATCATAAATTCGGTGTACCTGAGGACGTTAGAAAGCAGAATATGTCAAAGTTTGCCAAAAAATATATGATTTGGCAAGCGATTTGCTCGTGTCTATCCCCTGTAAGTCTGAAAAATTCTCTACAAAGTACCACTGGAAGGTACAATGCCCTTTAATCTCCAACCTGAGCACACTTTCAAGTTCCGCACAGTGAGTCACTTGATTCTGGTATTACAATACAATTTGCATTTTTTTACATATCATTTCATCTCTACCGACAGAGCAGCTACTATTATAGTGGTTGGTGTTAAACAGAGTCGTCTCTTATCAGCAGTGCGGATCAAGCGTGGTTCGAACGGCCATTTAAAAAGCCATTATTCACAAGTCTCTTTCTCTCCGCGTTTCTAAATTCCCTCATGAGTCAACCTTCCAACCCCATATGGTTGATTACAATTAAACAGAGGGAACAAAGTTCAGTCACTGCGAGCACCCAGCAATGTTGAACAACTCGAACACAAATGCACTTTTCACTGTCATCCCGGCATGCAGCCATGCAAGTTCAATGTTCATCAGCTGAATGGGAAGAGAAAACAAACTTGGAAAAAAGCATGGCAATCAGAAAGAATGAGAGAATGAGGTGTAAATTCTTCGCACTCGTTGAAAGCGTTCTTTGTTCACTGACTGTTGGCAACGAAAGGGTTCCACGTAATGCTAATATGAAAATATGCAACGTGAAACGTTATTTGCATATGAAATGCTGCTATAGAAATCCAATTTGTGATTCTACTTTTTACGACGATGGCAAAAGGAACAAATTTTCCAGAATGCTATTCAAATATTCATGCAGTCGCAAATTTGTTAATTTTACAAATGTTCGCCGAAAGTTGCGTTGCTGCAAACCAACATTAAACATTAAAAGGCACACAATTAGCAACTTGCCGTCCCCAAGGGAACGATTTATAGCGCTGCGTATAAGTCCCCATCGTGTAGAAATATGATATTCACCTAAACACTTTTCATCAGCCCAGCATACAGGTCCAACTTTTCCCAACTTTTCCTACCGAGAGTGCCACTGCCCTGACTCCCGCTCCAAGAACTTGATCCGACTTCCAGCGAACGAGCGGGAGATAATTTGAATTTCCAATTAATTTTAATTGCTTCATGTAGCGGAAAACCTGGCGATAACACATTTACCCTCTTCTCTTTCCCCCCATCACTCTTTTCAGAGTTTCCATGTTCCATGTGCGCGGTGGTTGATGATGATCCCAGGGGGACCAGACCCCCGGTCCAAAAGGGTAAACATTGCACAGGGCTATTTTTGGGCAGACTGACGATGACGGCCGAAGACGCCAAACGCATGCAGCATTCGGTGAAATGTCTTTTGAAACAAACCGAAACACACGACGGCACGTCTCGGCAGAACACAGCTGCAATCTGTCGCTTGGTAGGACTGATCTACTGGAGACCAAGTTTCCAGACGGCGTCTCAACAGTCGCTCGTCGAGATTACGATACATGTCGAACGAGGCTGTAACCTGGGGGCTAATGCGCAAATTGCACTTGACTTCAGCGGGACATAAATTTGAATGGATGCATTTCTGTACTACTAAACACTGAACGAAATTTCATAAAAAAGCGATCAACTATATAGCTATGGACTCACCAGAGCGAGCTTGTTCATCACTCGATTTGCACCTTCCGAAATCGAACTGTTGTACATATCGAAAATGTTCGTATTTTCGCGTAATATTATGGTTATATGCTCTCTGCTCTCATTTGACTGGTAAAAAATCATAGTTCCTATATAATTGAAAGTCGTCTTCAGTACCTGTAACGAGAAAAAAGTAAAGAAAAACAATTTAATTTCAATAAACCTTAGACCTCATATCGAGCAATCAACCCCATGCATCCAACAAAATGAAATAAGCCTGGCGAATGATTCAATCAAATCGATCGATAAGATGATGATGAGGCGCTTCGGCTCAAAACCTTTTTGTAACTACCTGCAACATTTTTTTTCCTCCGGACTTATAACCCCAACATTGTTCAACCCAAATAAAAATAATCCACGGTCTGTTATGTAATGGGCACAATTATGACTAGGCATATCTCGGTTCGACACCTTAAGCACGTGCCACCCCGTGCGAGAGGAGTATGCAAATATGAATACCATTCGGCGGATGGGTGCTTCTGAATGGTGCCTTCCGATATTTGCTCGTTAGTGGATGGAGTTTTCTGCGTCGATTTTTCTTCGGATTGAAATAAGTGGAACAGCTTGAGATTCACATGTGGATGGAAGACGCACAGGGCAAAAGGATTGAATTTCAATTTCGGCGTTGTTTGGCGTAGGCATATTGGCATTTCTGTTTAATGATAAGTTATATGATTGTTGGCTATCGTCTTAATAACAGTGTTTACTACCTATCTCAATAAGAGATATGATGCAATTGAGGTCGGACGCTTTTTTTGTATACGCCAAAACAAAACACAATCATAAATTTATCATTTTGCGATAAGCATAGATTTGAGACAGTTATATTTTTCCTGTTGTGGGTCTTGAAGCATTTTGTTTTTATGGTTATTGTTGTGAGCATTTTTTCTACGACCAATACTGTGGCCCATTAGGGAGATAGCTCAACTTAAACTGTGGAACATAAATCCAATCCACACATGTAAATTTGATGTGTTTGCTAGTTTTATTAAATGAAATGAAACTAAAGTGAGTGGAACCTCTGCCTAAATTTTTTAACTTTGCAAAGGATTGAGAGTTTAGAAAATGGATTCATTAAATTTAAAATTAAGGTCAAGATTTTATGGACCAACAATAAGGAATACAAATTTAACGATTAAGGATTAATCATTTTGAATTAATAATAAAAAAAAAATAGAATTAAGAATTAAGAGATAACGATAAAAAGTTAAAAATAATATAGAATTTAGAGTAAATAATTAATAATTGAGAACAAAGAAAAGAACAACATAATCAAAAAGATTAGAAAAGAACGGCGAAGAAAGAAGAAGAAAGAATTGAAAATTTGATCATCAACTGATCTTCTCTTTTGTGGACGGGTGGAATTAAAACCATCCAAATTAATTATTTATCTCTCAACAAGTACAAAAACAGCCTTAAGACATTTTTTTTTTTTTTTGTGTCTGGATTATCGAGATTTTCAGCCTCGGGCTGGTTCATCTCCCGTCGTAGTCACTCAAATACCTCTTTTGGGTATTTTCGTAACTTGTCCGGGGGTGAGATTCGAACTCGTGACTTTGGCGTGAGAAGTATGGATGTTAACCACTACGCCGGGGTCGCCCCCTTAAGATATTTAACTTCAGAAAAAAGAACAAAATAACTGAAGCACAAAAGAATAAAGGGCATAGCAACAAAAGAACAAAAATACAAAAGCACAAAAGCACACAAGAACTGAAGAGAAAAAGAACATAAGAAAAGAACAGAGAATTAAAACTTAAGAATTGAACATTGAAAATTAGAAAAGAACAGAGAATTAAAACTTAAAAATTAAGAATTCAAAATTAAGAACTCTTAAAAGAACAGAGAATTAAAACAAAAGAATTAAGAATTGAAAATTAAAAATTCTGAAATGAGTGTAAGTAAATAAGAAAAGCATTGAGAATTCAGAATAAGAATTCATTAAATTTAGAATTAAGAATCAAGAATTGAGAGTTTATAATTATTCAGCATCACAAAGAATTAAACATGAAAAATAAAGAAGTGAAAATTAAGAGATAAGAATAAAAGTTCAGAGCTAAAAATACCTATTGAATTGAGAATAAGAAATTCAGAACTAAGAATATTGTAATGGGAATTGGGAATACAACACCAAGAATACATAATTATGGATTGAGAACTGAGAATTGAGAATAAATTTAAAAAAAAACTTTAAGAATAAAATAAAGAAGAATAAAGAGCGAAGCATTGAGATTTGAAAACTAAGGACAGAGAATTGAACATTTTGAATTAAGATATACAAAAAAGATCCTAGAACATAGAACTAAAAATAATGAATGAAAAATTAGGAACAAACAAAATAACAGAACAATATAAGAACAAATGAACATAAGCAAACAACATTAAATTAAAGAATTAAAAATTAAGGAACATAGAGTTGAAAATTAAAAACTATTTTGATCTTCTACCTTGTTGAATAGTGAAATGAAAGTTAGCCAAATTAATTACTAACCTCTGAACATTTAAAAACAGCTGCATGATATTAATCAAAAGAGAAAAATAAAGAGAATTACACAAAAAAAAAGAAGAGAAACATAGAACAGAAGAACACAAGAACTTAAAGAAAAGAAAAGAGAAATAATACTTGACAATAAAAATATGAAAATTTAGACTTCTGAATTGAGTATGAGAAAAAAAGATACAAGCATCGAGAATTAAAAATAAGAATTCATTAAATTTAGAATAAGTAATAAGGAATAAAGTGTTTATAATCATTCAGTGTCATAAAGAAATAAAGATGAAAAATTTAAAAGTGAAAATTAAGAGATAAGAAGTTCAGGGCTAAAATACCTATTGAATTGAGAATAAGAAATTCAGAACTAAGAAAAAATAAGAAGACTTAGAAACTGAGCATTGAGGATAAGTAATTGAAAAAATATAAGCTCTAAGAATAAGGAATTATGATTTGAAAATTAGGAACAAAGAAATAAGCAATGAGAATTGAAAGTGAGAAATATCGAATCAAGAACTAACAAAATAGAGATGAAAATGAGAAATTAAGAATTCAGAAAAAAAACAAAAGAACAAAATAACACAATAACCTATAAACAAACGAACAAATGAACATTAAAAAAGAACAGTGAATTAAAAATTAAGAACTAAAATTTTAAAACAGAGCAGTCTGAATTGTCTGTAGAAAAATAAGTACCAAGCTTTGAGAATATAGAATCGAAATTCCTTATATAAGGAATAAAAAAATTAGAATAAAGAAGTTACAAATCATCGATTGAACATTTAAAATTAATTGATTGAATTGAATTAGAATTGAGAACAAATAATTCAGAATTAAAAATTGAGAATAAAGAGAAAATAATACAGTTTTAAAAATATTGAATTAAGAATAATGCAATCAGAACAAATTATAGATAATTAAAACCTTAGAATTGAAGAGGGAGACTAAATAATATATTTTTTAAGAATAATAAGAATTGGGAATTGAGAATATCAAGTATTGAAAATGATTAATTGAGAAATTTTAAAATTGGTTGAGGAATTAAGAATAAAGAATAATTGTCAAGAATAAACTATACCGAATAACAAGTATGGAATTAAAGTTGAAGGATTAATAGATATGGAACTGAAAATAAGTTATTAAAATCAACAATAAGAACCAACAATTAGGAATAACTAAGTAAGCATAGCGAAAAATAAGAGAAACGTTAACATTAAGAACTAAACACTCAGATTTTTTACAGAAATCAGTAAAATTTTACGGAATTCTCAAAAGTTGAACGTTCGGTAATACGATTTAACGGATTTAGGTAAAAATTTACCTAAATCTGGTAAATTTTTAACAGATAACCGTAAAATTTCACAGAAATCCATTAAATCGGACTACCGAACGTTCAACTGTTGTGAACTCGGTGAAATTTTACAGATTTCTGTAAAAAATCTAAATGTGTAATTATTGAAAATTTAGAATTGTGATATAAGAATTGAGGTTCAGGTGTAGTAATAAAGAACTATGAATTAAGAAATAAGAATGGACAATCAAAATAAGAAAAAAAAATAAGAATGGACAATCAGAATAAAAGAACCCCCAATCTCGCCCCGCCCCCCCCCACCCCCACCCCCCCCCCCCCCCCCCACCCCAAACCCCCCCCCGACCCAACCAAACCGAACCCAACCCCACTAAACCCCCCCCCCCCCCGCCCCAACACCTCGCTCCCGCCCCCCCCCCCTTTCACCCCAACCCGCCCCAACCAAACCCCGCCCAACCGGCGAGTCCCAGTGACTGTCAAGCCAGCTGTCTCGTCATGGACGATGAGACATATATCAAGGCGGACACCAAACAAATCCCCGGCCTCGAGTTTTTTGTCGGTACGTCCCGCATGAAGATTCCGGAAAAGTTCCGGAAGAGAAAGATGGACAAATTCGCGAAGAAGTACCTGTTGTGGCAGGCGATCTGCGAGTGCGGACGGTACAGCAAGCCGTTCGTTACAACCGGCACCATAAACGGGCCAATTTGTCGAGAGGAATGCTTGCAGAAGCGCTTGCTGCCCTTCCTCCGCTCTCACCGTAGTCCCACGCTGTTCTGGCCGGATCTCGCTTCGTGCCACTACGCCAAGCCTGTATTGGATTGGTACGAAGCGAAGGGCGTTAATGTGGTCCCGAAGGAGGCGAACCCGCCAAATACACCAGAACTTCGGCCGATCGAAAAATTTTGGGCGATAATGAAGAAGAAGTTGAAGAAAAGCGGAAAAACATTCGAAACCGATGAAGCTTTGAAGAAAAACTGGGAGAAATTGTGTAAGGAAGATGGACAAAGCCTCGCCCAAGATCTCATGAGGAGTGATAAGAGAAATGTACGAGCATTCAGCTTGGGGGAGGAAATTCAATAAATAAATTATGCCAAAACATAGCTAATATATAGTTATTCAATCCCTGAAAATTTGAGAAGTTTCCGATTTAAAATGAATTTTCGGTGATCATTTTTGTGTGTCTCATTTTTTCAGAGTCCAGTCTTTAGATGATAAGTCCTTTTTGAAATTTTAGTCAGTATATAAATTTGTCATTTAGTCGATACGTAAATTTTAAAATTTGTCAATTTATCAATTCATCAATTTGATAATGGCTTAAATCCAATCCAAATCCAATCCAAATCCAATCCAAATCCAATCCAAATCCAATCCAAATCCAATCCAAATCCAATCCAAATCCAATCCAAATCCAATCCAAATCCAATCCAAATCCAATCCAAATCCAATCCAAATCCAATCCAAATCCAATCCAAATCCAATCCAAATCCAATCCAAATCCAATCCAAATCCAATCCAAATCCAATCCAAATCCAATCCAAATCCAATCCAAATCCAATCCAAATCCAATCAATCCAAAAATCTAATCCAATCCAATCCAAATCCAATCCAAATCCAATCAAATCCAATCCAAATCCAATCCAAATCCAATCCAAATCCAATCCCCCCCCCCCCCCCCCCCCCCCCCCCCCCCCCACCACCACCACCACCACCCCCCCAATCACAAATCCAATCCAAATCCAATCCAAATCCAATCCAAATCCAATCCAAATCCAATCCAAATCCAATCCAAATCCAATCCAAATCCAATCCAAATCCAATCCAAATCCAATCCAAATCCAATCCCAATCCAATCCAAATCCAATCCAAATCCAATCCAAATCCAATCCAAATCCAAATCCAATCCAAATCCAATCCAAATCCAATCCAAATCCAATCCAAATCCAATCCAAATCCAATCCAAATCCAATCCAAATCCAATCCAAATCCAATCCAAATCCAATCCAAATCCAATCCAAATCCAATCCAAATCCAGGAATCTTCAATTGAGAATCAAACGTATAGAGTCAAAAATAACAAAAATAGAAAATAGGAAATAAGAATTGAGAATTAAAAAATAAGTACTAATATTAAGAATAAAGAATAATTAGCTTTCTTAATAAAAAACATCATTCAGGCAATTTATTAATTCTGTCATTTGTACACTTGCCAATTTGTCCAATTATTAATGAGTCATTTTTTTCAATCTGTCACTTTGACAGCTTGTTAATGAAATTTGTGAATTTGTCTATTACTCATTTTGTAGATTTGAAATTTGTCAATTTTCCATTTGTCAATAAGTAAGTCAATTTATTTTTACGTCAATGTAACAATTAGTCAGTTTGTTATATTGTCAAAACATAGTTTTTTTTTCCAAGTGTTATTTAATATTGGGGCTTGCGAACCGCTTTATTAAGAATTCAACAAGATAGATCCAATGCCATGAATTGTTGTGCAATATAAATTATCTCATTTAAGTAGAAACATCCCGCCAGTTTCAGAACACCCGTCAATTTGTATTCACTAAAATGTTCTAATTTCCCATTGGCCAAGTCTACTAGTCAACAAAGTAAAA